>MU121034.1:2509-59509 GCA_014904835.1 Paxillus ammoniavirescens
GCCTCGCAATTATACCCCAGGATGCTGTGAGTCTCTGGTGCGAGGGATCAACATTTGTTGGATACTGACTCGCTATGTTTCAGTTCCTTTGTAAGGCGATCTGTTCCCCTTCGTATCCGTGATTTTATTAAAAGGTTTGACAGTCTCGGGTACCCTCAGATCTAACCTCGATCCGTTTGGTCTGTATGACGACGCTCGGCTTTGGGATGCTTTCAAGCGCGCCTATCTCGTCGAATCAACCCGTGGACAACCAAGCTCGTCGCAAGCAGACGCCGACACCACTAGAGGTCGATTTGACCTGGATAGTGTTGTCGACGGCCAGGGTAGCAACTTGTCAGTTGGCCAGGTGCAGCTTGTCCCTCGTCGTGATTTTGTTGCGTTGCTGACCATGTTCAGCGATCACTGGTATCCCTCGCACGAGCGCTGGTCCACGAGACAAAAATACTCATCCTTGACGAAGCTACTGGTATGTGTCTTGCACCTCCCATACCACGCAACTAATCTCCAAATACAGCGTCTGTGGACTACGAGACTGATCGAAAGATTCAAGATACCATTGCTACAGAATTCAAAGAGCGAACCATCCTCTGCATCGCTCGTAAATCAGCTTTGTGTGACTTGTAATTATATGTCAACTCTGATTGTCTATTACACAGATCGTTTGCGCACCATTATTTCCTACGACCGAATCTGCGTCCTTGACGCGGGAACAATCGCTGTGAGTTCTTCAGGTTGCACGAACAACTAGCCGGTTACTGAGCCGACGCAGGAATTTGACACCCCTGCGAACCTCTTCGCCATTCCAGACGGAATATTCCGTACGATGTGCGATACGTCTTCGATCTCATTAGAGGATATCGTCCCCGCATCGAAAAATGCTATTGAGTAGCCCAGGACACGGATACGCAGCACAGAAGGTTGGAATCGTCATCGTGTAGATCACAAGTTTAGGGGCCAATAGAGTATTTTGCCTATCAACGATTTTGTATTACGCTCAAGCGGTGTTGTCTATCTGGCCCATCTTGACGTTAACAGTGATCCTGTGTTTCCTAGTGACATCCTGTGCGTTGCCGCAGTGCAGCTTTGTATAGTACTAGCACGGAGGTACTAGTCTCTTGATCACAGCCCCCCAGCCCCAGTGACACTTCAACGGGTCAATTTCTTGACTCTGGATACAATCCAAATCGCTCATGTCCAAGCCGCTGGAAATTGGCACACTTGTAGTTGTCGTGCTAAAAGCCCGACACCTCCATCAACCTTCGTTCTACAAACAAAATCCATATGCCCAAGCTTCTCTTTCCGGCCTAACGAAACGGACCAAAGTCGATCAGAAGGGCGGACAGCATCCAGTGTGGGATGACGAATTACGATTTCCCATCCTTGCAGATGTCGGGAAAGACAAGGCCAATAGGATCCTGGAGGTAGCGTGTTACAAGGACGAACAGCGAGGAGAGGATATACTTCTTGGCAAAGGGACTGTGAATATCGAAGAAACGCTGCAAACTGGCGAGTTTGACGGTATGCATACGATCTTCTTACTAATGGGCTGTCCGTCCAGCGCTGACAGTGACTGCGCCTGTGTAGATTGGGTGCCTCTCGAGACTTCGGCTGGATCAAGAGGAGAGCTGTATCTCGAAATGACCTTTTACGCCAATGCTCCTCCATCAGTGACGCGCCGTCCTTCGAAGCTTACCCCATCTGATCGACTCTCGCGTCCGGGTTCATATTACCCACAAGGGCAACCATCACAACTGTCCTCGAGTTCGCCCTCGCGGTCACCCAGCGCTTCCCCTCAACCTGGGCGTCTCGCTGCCCTTATAGAGAGGACGCCGAGTCAACCCCCCACCTCTGGGAATGTAATACCAACATCATTACTCCCTGCACAGGGCTCACAGGGCGTTCCATCTAAACAGGTGCCATTGAGCGGTGGTTTGAAAAACAAAGACGACTCGCTTCCTCCTACTCCGGATGACAGTGATGCACCTACTCCCTCAGGCATTGCCGGCAGGAAGAAGCCGGGTTACCTCCCTACCGTTCTTCGCCCAGGCGGACGCAACAGTGCACGACCTATGCCAGCGCAGGCTGGAATACGGACGCCAAGTGGAGCCCGGAGTCCTCGTCCGTCTCTCACCGACGCACCTCATGGCCTGGCTGTGGGCGATCTGCAGGTGTCGTCACCCTCTACACCCATCTCTACACCCATCTCTATACTAGATAGTCCAGGCCAGGAGCATTCTTACGTCGCAGCCAACGGGATGGCCAGAGTGAGTTTGACACCTTCTATTGTGGTGGTGGAGCCCCCACAAGACCATATTCCTCCCTCGTTCCCGATCCCGATTCCGCCCACGTCTCCTGGACCTGTTCATGGACAGGATTTACAGGGCATCTCCGAACAGTCTCGCCGTGGCTATGGAGAGCATGGTTCTCACGGACCTACCGGTCAGGACTACATACACCCAACCACACAATCCTATTCACCTGCCCCTGCTCAGAGGCAGCCGTACTCCGGGTCCCCGTCTCCCCAGTCTCAGTCACAGCCAGTGTATCCTTCTACTTCCCCTGGGCAACCTCCTCAGCAGTATGCCTCACCCGCAACGTCACCTTCCCCGCAATATCACCAGTACTCCCAGCACCCGAACGAGTACGCGCCTCTAACACCGCAGCCCCAGCCTTCATCTCAGACGTACCCCCCACAGCCGTGTACTCCTCAGCAGCAGCAACAGCAGTATCCTCCGCAACAACCGCCATACCCACCACAGCAACAACGGTACGCCGAACAACAGTACTACCCGCCGCCACAACAACAACAGTACCAGCAGCCTCCGTACGCTCCTCACACTCCCCAGCCACCGCAGCCACCTCAACCATACCAACAGCCCTATCACCCAGGACCTTCACCAACTCCCCAACCCCCTGGCGCTTTCCCACCACAGCAACAGCAGCCATACACCCAGAAACCTCCGGGCCCACCGCCACCGCCACCCGCCACTCCCCAGTTCCAACCACAACCTCAGCAAACCTATTTCTCTCCACCTCCTCCCCCTCCGCCACCAGGCCAAACCCCGAGCCCCCAGCCGTATGCTCCCCCAGCGCAGCAGCAATCTCAGTCGCATTTCTCAGCCCCTGGTCCTCCTCCTCCTCCTCCACCACCGCAATTCCAGGGTCATGGCCCGATTGGGTCTTCGGTTCAAGTCTCAGTCGGGCAACCTACATCTACACCTACACTCCCTCCCCCTCCACCGGTGCCAAGCCAGACACTGGTACCTCCGCCCTCGTCCCCGCCTCAGGGTAGTGGTACCTCCGTGCCACTGCCACCGATTACTACGTCGCCGTCTCCACGAACCCTGTCAGACTTTGCACCTGCCACCGGGGGAGAGGACGAAGAGACAAAACGGCGACAGGTGGAGGAAGAGCGAAAGCGCGCCGAGTCTGCGGCAGCAGAAGCGGAGCGAGCGAGACAAGAAGAGGAAAGATGTAGGGCGGAGGAGGAGGCGAGGAGGCAGGCGGCTGAGAAAGAGAGGGCGGCTGAAGATGAGGAACGTAAGAGGCTAGTGGAGGAAAAGGAGCGGGAGCGGATTGAAGAGGAACGGCTCCGGCGAGAGAGAGAAAGTGAGGAGCAACGGGTGCGCGAGGAGGCAGAACGTAGGCGACGTGCAGAGGAAGAAGAAAGACAGAGGCGCGAGGAGGAGAAGGAGCGGCTGAGGCAGGAAGAAGAAGAAAGAAAGAGACAAGAGGAGCTGAAGAAACAAGAAGAGGAACATTTGAGGCGGGAAGAGGAACGTAAGAGACGAGAGGAAGAACGAAGGAGACGCGAAGAGGAGCTACGGAAGCAGCAAGAAGAGGAGGAACGTCGGAAGCGTGAAGAAGATGAACGACTTCGACGCGAGCGCGAAGAAGCAGAGCGTCGCCGTAAAGCAGCTGAGGAAGAAGCCCATCGAAGGCGCGCCGAACAAGAAGCCGAGGCTGAAAGGAGATGGCAAGAAGAACTTGCTCGCATCAAAGCGCGTGCTGAGCAGGAAGCTGCTGATGCTGCGTTTGCACGCGCTCAGTTTGAAGCGGAGGAGGCAGAGCGGCAGAGGCAAGAGGAAGCAGATCTTGCTATGGCGCGAGAGGCACAAGAGGAGGCAGAACGAGAAGAAAGGGTGGCCCAAGAGAGGAGACATCAGGAGGAGGCTGACATGGAGGTCGCAAGGCGTGAGCAGGCCCACGAGGAAGAACTAGAGAACAGGAGGCAGGAAGAGAGAAGGAGGAGAGTGGAGGAAACTGACTGGGAGCTGGCCAGAAGGCTGGACATGGAGCTGAACTTGGGCGCAGAGTAGGAGGCAACAAGGACGGTGACAAAGTGAGCGATAACAGAGCCGGGGCGTGTGCATGCTCTGATCTTATGCTCTGATCTTATGCTCACAGCAGTACTCGTATAGTTCGTCTGACATTGTATATAATTTGCGCGCTGGTAGTAAGTAGTGCTTGAACGTACCTAACTTGGGTTAGAGTCGGAATGTCGGATTTCGGCACTAGTAGCAGCACCATTCGTAATGGTACAAGTATAGCAACCGATTAGCGGCGTCTCTTCCTCGGCAGCCACTGATATCACCATTTATCGTTGTGTATAAAAACACGTTACAGGCTCAGAAGGCATGTTCAAGTTCACCCTCCAGCGCTCAGCTCGTGTTTTTTCTCCTTGACACTCTGGGCCTGCTCACCATGTCCGATCCAGGCTCCCAAAACGAAAAGGAAGACACGGTAGCAGTTCTGAAGAATGTCCCAGCAGTCCCAGCGCAACAAAACTTCAACCTCCAGCTCGACACCGGGAATGAGTACTTGAAATTTCGTCAGAAGTGGTGGCAATTATGGTCAAGTCACCCATCTCACCCACTTGTCGCTTGTGTCCTCATTATCATCATGTTACTATCAGGCTCCCTAAAGATCCACCTCCACCTCCACCTGCCTCGTTGGAGGACGCGAAAGTAACCCAGCTCCAGTTCTGCCAAATTTGTATTCCTCATGTCCGAGATTTTCTGTAGATGATCCCACTTGCAGCAGCCAACATCTTCTCTGAGTTAACCTTCACATGGGTCACTGATATGATGGTCACATCCCTCGGCTACTTCACAGAGTTTCTCGAACTGACACTGTGCTATCAGGTTCTTGGGTATCAACGAACGCTTCAAGCATCAGATCTATACAAGATGGACCCTACTCGTCAGGCAGGTGGCCTCTCCGAGAAGCTCGAGGCAGCATGGGCTCGACGCCTTGCCGCCGCGGCCGATTGGAATGAGCGTCTAGAGAAAGGCGACATTCACCCTTCTTATCTCGCACGCCTATCTTTCGCCCTTCGCGCCATTCCTGCAAATCAAGATAATAAAGCGCTCACCTATGCCGAAAGACGTGTGATGCTAGAGAAATACTGGAGACAAGTGGACGGGCGCAAGGAGGCTAGTCTGGCGTGGGCATTGAATGATGTGCTTGGCAGCATGTTTTGGATCGGAGGAGTTTTCAAAGCAAGTTATTGGCTCCATTGAATGTCAGTTGCTCATGTGCGATTGAATACTCGCCGTCTCATCAGGTCATCGGAGATACAGCGCAGCTCATGGGTCCTATCGTTCTCAAGGTGCGGGTATCTCGTCGCTTTTCTTGATGCGCTTCATGACCGCTTCAACCAGTCAATCATCACCTTTGCTGAGGAACGAGCTGCAGCACGAACATCTGGCGAACCCGGCCCTAGTATTGGTCTCGGTATCGGCATGGCTTTGGGCTTGTTCTTCCTCACCATCACCACTAGCATCTGCACCCAACAAGTAAGCCCCTATGCGTTTTGTCTCCGATGTCTTCCACATCTGCTTCCAGTTTTTCTGGCGATCAATGGCAGCTGGCGTACTAGCTCGCGCGGCACTTATTACTTCCATATACGAGCGTGGCGTCAGCCTCACTGGGAAGGCGAGAGTCAAGCTTACCAACGCGACACTCGTGAACCACATTTCAACTGACGTGAGTGCGAGTTTCCCGGGACATTCGATTGTGCTGAGTTCATGAAAAGGTAAGCAGAATTGACGCGTGTGCGCAATGGTTTGTGAGTGGATCTTTTGCAAGTGTTAGCGCTGTGAGTTACCGTTTATACATAATACGTCTAGCATGCAGGTAACGTTTTCCTTCCATTCTCTTGCTTCATAATGTCGTCTAAATCGTTGATTGCAAAGCCTGGACTGCACCTATTCAAGTGACAGTCTGTCTTGTCATACTTCTCGTCGAGGTATGTTCTTCATTCCTTGTTTCAGGTGCACTTCTCGAGCCCGACTTTTTGTCTCACATGTCCTCCTCTTTCCCCTCCTTTACCGCACCAAGCTCGGCCCTTCCGCATTAGCAGGTTTCGCCCTCTTCGTCCTCATCATTCCTATTCAAGAACGTGTCATGTCCGTTCAACACCGGATCCGTTCGCGCTCAGTGGTGTGGACTGATCAGAGGGCCAAGGTGTTGCTCGAGGTTTTAAGTAAGTATCAGTGGCTCGCTGCGATGTTTACGCCGTTCGATATCTTAGCGGGTGAATGTCTGACTGAAGATCCTGGTATTTTCAAGGTGGTATGCGCGTAGTCAAGTACTTCTCGTACGAGGTCCCGTTTTTACAGAGTAAGCTCCCAGTATATCGGACTGAAGGGTATGAGATTTGAATTGACCACGTGACGTGCAGAGATCTTCAAGCTGCGGAAGCAGGAACTGCGAGAAATTCGGAAAATCCTTCATTCAAGTTCAGCCAAGTACGTTCCTCTTACGTGGTCACATCGCCAGACCTAGATACTAATGATTAATTCACTGACAACAGTCTAGCACTCGCCTCGTCTCTGCCCGTTCTTGCGGCTACGATGGCGTTCGTCACCTACACGCTCACAGCGCATAACTTTAATATTGCCATCATTTTCTCCTCGCTGAGTTTGTTCAACGTATGTCACCCTCCCCGTTTCCAATCTCGGGTGCAGTACTTATTTCTATGACCACATAATGTCTATAGCTTCTCCGTCAACCGATGATCTTCATGCCCCGTGCCCTTTCCACAATCCCCGATGCAGCCTCCGCCATCGAACGCCTTTCCGACATCTTCAAAGCAGAGCTCATCAAGGGTGATACGCTTGTTATTGACAGGGAGCAAGGTGCAGCATTGATTTTGAAAGATGTAACATTTGAGTGGGAGAGCTCGGAGAAGGTTGATGAGACCGTTCCTGAGATTAGCGTCGAGAGCGGACGGGGGCGAGGCAGGGGACGGGGGGGGAGAGGTGGTGGAAGAGGTGGAAGAGGTAGGGCAAGGGGGAGGGGCAGAGGTGGGGCAAAGGGGAAGAACGTGGAGATGAACGAAGGAAAGGAAGGGCCGATCTTTCAAGTGAGGAACGTCACATTGACGATCCCAAGGGGACAACTCGCTGCTATTGTTGGCCCTGTCGGGAGTGGAAAGGTGGGCTCTCCATCGTTTAGTCGGTCCCGATCCTCATCGTACCAACCAGTCGAGTTTACTCCAAGGCATCATCGGCGAGATGCGAAGGGTCTCTGGACATGTTTCTTTGGGTGGTCCGGTGGCATATTGTCCGCAAACCGCGTGGATACAAAACGCGACATTGGCAAGTGCTCTTCGTAGTTGTCAGTCCTCAGACTCTGATGAGTTGATATTAGAGAGATAATATCATCTTTGGACGTCCCTTCGAAGAGGAGAAATATTGGCGCATTGTCGAGATTGCATGCCTTCTCCCTGATTTGCAATTATTCCCTGATGGAGACTTGACGGAGGTGAGACTAGATTCCTGCATCACGTGGTAATCTACATTCCAAGTCGCTCTCCCCAGATTGGTGAGAAAGGTATCAATTTGAGTGGTGGGCAGAAACAGCGAGTAAGTTCGTCGAGGAAGGCAAGCTGTCTAGGGTGCTGATAACACAGGTCAATATCGCACGGGCTCTTTACTGTGATCCCGAAATTGTCGTTTTTGATGACCCTCTCTCCGCTGGCAAGTCTGCTTGTGACCTCTTCCTGATTATCTATCTCATCGTTCTTCTTGCACGCGGCGGACAGTCGATGCCCATGTTGGGAAAGCCCTCTTCGAAGAAGTAATCATTGGAGCTTTGCGCAAACGTGGTGTCACTGTCATCCTCGTCACCCACGCCCTTCACTTCCTCTCCCAAGTCGATTACATATATACGGTGAACAACGGTGTCATCACCGAAAGCGGTACCTATGACGAGCTTGTCGCAAATGATGGTGTTTTCGCGAGGCTTGATAGGGAGTACGGGGGACGTAACACGGATGAGGAAAAGGCAGAGGGCGGGGAGGTTGAGGAACACCTGGTGCAGAAGCAGGGGGTGACGATTGAGGATGCAAAGCTCAGGTCCGCGCAGGCCCGCCAGGGGGCTACTGGGCGAGGGAAGAATGAAGGTCGCCTTATAGTAAAGGAACTGCGTACAACAGGGTCTGTGTCAGCCAAAGGTAAGTTGCATCCGCATACGAGACATGAGATTTTCTCAGGCTTTGGCGACCACAGTTTATTGGGCGTGTATGGTCGCTGGTCGCGGCGCGCTGACCGTCCCCTTGGCTTTACTTTTCATGGTCGGGATGCAGGGAAGCTCCGTGATGAATTCATATGTCCTCGTCTGGTGGGAAGGAAAGTGGGTCGTTCCTTTGGTTGAAAGCGACCGTGATGCTGAAATGGCTTATGAAAGCGCCTGGAATCGCCCCAATTCTTTCTATCAAATTCTCTATGGATGCCTCGGTGTTGCGCAAGCAATCTTCACGCTCCTTCTGTGAGCGAATTTTTGGTTGCGATACATGGGTCCATGGTGATAACGCATTTTACAGCGGCGCTTGCGTAGACTTGATGGCATCCTATATCTCACTCAATCTGCATCATGAATCTGTCAGGAAAATCTTCTATGCACCCATGTCCTACTTCGATACCACCGTGAGTCCCTCGGCTGGCCTGCTGTGAATTTTTTGTCTTATACATTTGCTCGTGGCTCCATTAGCCCATGGGCAGAACTTTGGGCGTATTTGGCAAAGATTTTGATAGTGAGGTTTTACCTTGTCTGAAGTTCTACACCCCCTCACTGTGATATAGGCGTGGACAATCAGCTACCGTGTACGTCTTCGTCACCATCAGTGCTCTTAGTGATTTTGGTCTAACTCGACTCCATTCTTCAGTCGCAATGAGATTGTGTAAGACCCTCTTCGCGACAATTAATCGGAATCTGACATTTCTGAACCCTGCCTGTAGTCCTTCTCACCGTGTCCGGCGTCATTGGGGCCGTTACCATCATATCCATCTTGGAACCTTATTTCCGTGAGCCACTTGCATGACTTCTTTCTAACTTGAACAGGAGTTCACTGATATTCTTTCGTTGTAGTCATCGCCGTCGTCGTCATCCTGATGGGTTATGGGTACTTCGCTGCATTTTACCGAGCTAGTGCCCGCGAAGTCAAGCGTCTTGGTTAGCTTGCTATCATACTTTGTCATGGTTTCCACCCACTCACTGGCACCCACATCCCCGTTTGGCACAGACTCTATGCTTCGCTCCCTGTTATACGCACACTTTTCCGAAACTCTCACTGGTCTCCCGACTATCAGGAGCTATGGAGAGATGAAGCGCTTCATTGACCTTAACAGGTACTACGTCGACTTGGAGGATAGAAGTTTGTACCTCGTCGTCGCCAACCAGAGGTACGCCTGCCACGGTGCGTCGCACGAGCTGGCCTGATAATGTCACGCAGATGGCTCGCCATTAGGCTCGATTTCATGGGAGCACTCATGGTATTCCTCGTGAGCCACTGTGCGCCTGTTTCCCGTAGCCCGTTGACTTGGGCTCTACACAGGTCGCTATGCTTGCGGTCACTGACGTTTCCGGCATTAACGCGGCTCAGATCGGTCTCGTGCTGACCTATACCAGTATGTTCGATCTGTGGTGGGTGTATGAGCTAACATTGTATCCTTTAAGCGTTATTCTGCCAATCGTGCTCGTTGGTGACAAGACAGAGTGCGGACGTCGAGGTGGAGGTTTCGTCCCTGATTTGAAGTGAACTGATGCTAAACTATGCGGTTTAAAGAATAACATGAACTCGGTCGAAAGGAGTGAGTCACCAGTTACTCCACACAGTTAAACTCTAACCTCCTGTTTACAGTCGTGCAGTACACTCAGGCGGATATTGTACCTCAGGAGGCGCCACACGAGATCGAGAGCAGCAAACCGGACGCCGAATGGCCTTCACAGGGTGCAATCGAGTTCAACGATGTGAAAATGAGTTACCGACCCGGGCTGCCTCTCGTCCTCAAAGGTATCTCGTTAAGCATCAAAGGCGGGGAGAAGATCGGTGTTGTTGGGAGGTGAGAAATGCCTCACAGGTGTCGCGTGACGCCACTGATCGTGTGGACGTAGAACTGGTGCGGGAAAATCTTCCTTGATGCTGGCACTCTATAGAATTGTGGAACTGTCTGGAGGTTCCATCGTGCTTGATGGGTAAGAATAGCATGGTCCTTCGCAGTTGACTGACCTGATTCGATTGCTATCAGTATTGACGTCTCGACCATTGGACTGAAGGACCTTCGTACCAAAATATCCATCATTCCTCAGGAAGTAGGTCACTCCCTTTTCTTGCTCGATATTCAATCGTTCTGACATCGCGAAAGCCTCTGCTCTTCGAGGGTATGTTTATTTGATTCTCTTTATCTTTCAGGTGGTATTCACTGCACAAAGGTACCATCCGGTCAAATCTCGACCCGTTCAGCAGGTATGACGATGCCAAGCTTTGGGACGCGCTTCGCAGGTCCTGCTTGGTTGATACACCCTCCGACAAGGAAGAGGTAGTGTCCAGCGAGGAAACACCAAAGAACAGGTACACCCTCGACAGCGTGGTTGAGAGCGAAGGGGCCAATTTCAGTGTCGGTGAACGGTCATTGCTCAGTCTGGCTCGTGCGCTCGTAAAGGATTGCAAAGTCGTCGTGCTCGACGAAGCCACGTGAGTGCTTCCAGCGCGCCAACGAGAGGACAGTACTTATCACCCACCCCAGTGCGTCTGTGGATCTCGAAACCGATAATAAGATTCAACGCACCATTCAGACTGAATTCTCCGACCGCACGTTACTTTGCATTGCTCGTAAGGCGTCGTTGATAGGTTCTTGTCTACCGAACTTACCATTCACGACTTGTAGACCGTTTACGCACCATCGTTTCTTATGATCGCATCCTCGTCCTGGATGGCGGTGAAGTAGCGGTCAGCTGCCCTCTATGTGCATGTCGACGAGATCCTGACTGACGTTTACCTACAGGAATTCGACACGCCTTACAATCTATATCAAACAGGAGGGTTGTTCCGCGGGATGTGTGAAAGGAGCAACATATCCCTCACAGACATCGAGACAAAACGTATTTGATCGATCTTCCGAGGCGTAGACTTTTCAACTTGTGGAGCTCCTATTGCTGCTCCCCATCAACATTTGTCGTTCATTCATACTTTGCTAGAAACATAGAATAGAGTCATTAATAAAGTCACACGATCTTTGTCTGCACGGTGTGGTGTTTTACAAACAGGTGCCACGACTTGGCGAGGAGTGTTGATGTCCAGCACAATGTCCCAAGACCTGTTGCACGCCAACAGCCCAAAGGTTGCTTGCAGAGGATTCGTCTACTATCAGTACTGTGCTATGGCGCCTCTTGCAGTGACTCGGTAGGTTCAAGAGCAAGAATAGTAGTGTTGACGGACCAGTGCAGTTTGAAACTCTTGTACTTATGAGGAGCTCAATACGACATGAAAATGTTCCTAAAGGCTCCATCGGTAGGTCTGAAGCAGGTAAACATATCCATGCATGCAGGATTGTTCCATTTGGCAGTGGTGTCGACGACGGGCCTAGCAATGACAATGTTCGCATTTTTGGCTTGCCAAGTACCCCTGTAGGAAGCTCTCATGGATACCTCGAGGTTGGACGTTACACAAAATTTTGCATGAATTAATGACGCAGTGAATAATTAGAACATGAGGAACGACGGTTTACAGTGAGTAAATGAGCTTGATCGAGGCGGTTCGTTGGGAAAGTTAAGAAATAAATTCAACCTAAAAGACCCTTCACATATCTCAACAATTCCCGACCCTAAACACAAGACTATCTCAGCGGCAAGGTTCGACAAACAAAACACTTGAATACTTACCCCATTGCTTTTCACACCGGCTACCATCGCTTCGACGCCTTTCAATTCCGCATCACGTGGTTGACTGTCACCAGAATCGCTGGGCAAAAGCCGAGAGAGGCGCTGCCGTTGACCGAGCCCGTGCCGCTGAGCGACAGTCAGCACCGCTCGCCACCCCTCTACTGTACCCACGGACAAGTCGGACGTGGACGAAGAGGGAAAAGACGGAACCGCAGTCCCGGAAACGATGTATGGGCAGTAGGATCGGTGCTCCTTCACCACGTCGAACTGCTTCTGAGGTTGTTGAGACACAGGTATCGAATCCCCTTCCTGCGCTGGTGCTGGTGCCTCAGTTGTCGAGTACCCCCAAAGGCCAACGCGACGCTGACAGAGCAGGCAATGCAGGAGTGAGGTATCTCGAACAGTCCCGGTGTTGGAGATGCTGCTAGGCCAGCCCATACTCAAGCGCGAAGTCGTTCGTGCACGCACAGGAGATACGCTGAATTGGATTTGAGAGATACTCTTGCGAGGCGAGGAGGCAGGTGATGTTGGTGTGCTCTCTTGATCTCGGAAGAACTGTGAGACGGAGCTGGCACGGGAAAGCGATGGAGTTGGAGGCATAGACGCGGAAGGACCATATGTCCCTGGGCGGGAAGCCGACACGGAGGATGTACGACGGCGCTCACTGGGTAGCGAAGGTGGCGCTGGAACCCAACCAAAGAGAGCAGTGACGATAGCGGTGTCCGAAAGGAGGGTTGGTTGTTGATGTTCGTCGACCTCCATGGCGGAATCATCTTCAGGTGTTTGACCTTCGGGGGAGGCTGTAGAAAGGACTGAACGGAAAGAGCTCAGTTGTGAAGCTGTCTGAAAGGAATGTTCATGGATGGAGAGTGTAGAAGACAAGGAAATGAACACACTAGGGGGTGTTTAATAACTACGTTGGCGACCATAGGCTCAAGCAACAGTGCTGTGGCTCTCAACTCGCGAACCATTGCAGCGGGGGACTGGAGAGGTACGCGGTATATCGAAGCTGGACAAGGGGAACGTTAGCATTACTGCCTAGACGGGAGAACAAGGTCACTCACAGTCACACTGCCTCGTTTTCCATGGACATCCATCCTTGTGCATTTCTACAAGGGAAATGCGTTGTTTCTCGACCAGTGCATTGGCTATATTTTGCGGGACCTCAGTGGGGTGACTTGGATGTGACCTACCTTCTTACCAGCATCCCTGTTCATTCCTTCGCGGCCGATGAGGACCCAAGACACGTCACACATGCCGCAGACAAGCCTGTCTTTCCCATGGTTAATCCAACCGCATTTTGCTGCAGCGACGGCGTCGATTTGAGGGGGCTTATTCGCGTATGTGGTGAGTTTGTAGGTGGCGAGGCGAGAAAGGAAAGACGGGGCGAAGGAGGGTCTATACTCTGAGGGCGAGTGAGCTGGAAAGTCAGACGAGTGCTTGAAAGAAAGTTGTTGTTTGGAGCGAGAAGCGGATCGGGCCAAAATGGCAGCGAGGAGAGGGGCGCTTTTTGAGACATCTATTTTGTCGGTACTACTGGAGAGTAGGTTGATAACATTTAGAGAGGACTCGTTCAGATACATTGTGGCACGGGAGGCTGGTGAATGCGACTAACTCAGGTGGCGGGTTCGAATCTTGTCTCGAATTTATGCCGTATTTCTGCAGCGCTGAGTACAACGAGCGGGGTCGCTTTGACGGGGTCGGTCTCTCTATGAGACTGACGGACGGTGGTGGGGTGACAGCTACATCGAGAGTCTGGATTGCATCTTGGAGTTTCCGCTGTGAATTGGTTTGAATACAGTGAACAATTTATCACACCAAGATCAGCGGTGAATGTAGACCTTTGTTGTGCGTATAGAGGATATTGGGGGAGTTTGTTCCATGCTTGCCAGACCTTGAATCAACGACATTCCACTGAATGTCAAGACCGACGACGAGTGGATGTCACAGTCGTTCAGAGTTAAAGAGTTTAAAGTCAACAAACTCCAAAAAGAAATAAGCCAAATGTTCCTAATCCGTCGATACCTCCCTAAGTCCTCAGGCCCCCAACACCAAGGTCCAAGTATCCAGAGGTTGGCCATACACACACAACTTGGCTCAAGCTCTCCATCGTCCATCGCTTCTTATGCACTTCCTCCGTCGACTGCTCGCCATCCTCCGATTTGTAACCCACAGCTTCAGTCGACTGATAGTCTATCTCGCACTCAGGGTGCCATCGTTCCTGCGCCGCGCGTTTAGCCTTCTGAACCGTACATACCGCACGTCCCATACTAGTAGGGACCATTCCCAACTGGTGATCAGTTCGTCAACATCCGCTGCAACCACGCCAATGACTTCAACGTCGAGCAGTGAGTCAAACGAAACAGGATCAACTTTAGACGGTTGCTGGAGTTGAATCATCCACGCTTCCTAGGTGTCTCGACTCACCGAACACGATCCCCACTCGTACGCTTCGAAGCTCCGAGCACTTTTCCCCCCCAAGTATCCCACTCTTCTGCCATCCTGCCATCAGCAGAAAATGCTAGCACACAGCTTTCACCGCGCCCAAGTTTGGCTCCATCCTGCAAACCTTCCTTACCAGATCAAATGAAACGATACCAACGCGCAATTTCAATGTATATTTCTATTTCTTCTTCTCATCCTTTCGTTTCACACAAATCGTTGTCAGCCCGAAGAAGTCTCCACATCCAGGCTTGAGACCAGGAAAACAATCATTGAATAGGTCTGTGTGATGCTACCAATTATTTGTGGAATGACTTGACGTTGTCCACCATTCAGGCCTGAAGTACCCGAATGGACTTTCGAAGTACATCCCGAAGGCGCATTATTTTATTATCGGAAAAAGGAAACCTGGGTGCTTAGTTGCATACTCTTGTCGCACCGTCACCAGATCGCTGATGTCTCCCTAAGGTCATTCTTACTGATACCGACTTGACAATAAAGGAGAATCTCGAGCAGATTGACCTTTCTGTAAACTCGATTTGGGAGGAAGCTGTAAGGTTCCCGTCACTTCAAAGCGACTCCTACGTCCTTGTGGTCGAGCTAGACAAGGAAGACCCCAATAGAACAGGTGGGCAAGAATGCTTGTACTATTTTGCCGATCATGCGGAGAAGCTATTGTTTTGGGTTCACGAGTACAAGAGCGAAGCCCTCAAAAAAGATTTGTGTGGTGGAGTAAAGTACGCGACTGAGAATAGCCACATCAGTGAGTTAGCCTCTCCTCGCTCCGTCACCCTCCTGAGCCTCTTCAGAGTACGCTATTGAAGCACAATACTGGTGAGCCTTCTGTTCCTTTTTCATTCAGCTCAGCCAGTGTTAATGTGTCCTGGAATAGGTTACACTGCGAGAGATTCTCCAACATGGTGCCGATGCGACTGGAATACCCGGCCAACCTTCGTGAAACTCTCATTCATGCCAGTACCGGTACGTGCATCTGATGCAAAGACAGCAACCAACACCCCACTATTCCCTAGATATGATTCTCTCCGATACATCTGTTGCCCCGTTTGCTCCGGACGACCTCTTGAAGATGCTGGATGTGGTGAGCGCCATCGAAAGTGCGTCTCCGCCTTTCTTAGAACTTTCATTGGTATATCCAAGCCCACAGGTAGTATCTCCACCGGATCCGGACCAAACTCGCCCTTGACAAGTGACTCTAAATTCTACCCACATTCAATAAGTGCCATTGGTACTATCACTATTTTACATCTTCGCAAGACGCTGACGAATTCTTCCAGCTCGGATGATGAGACTTTTGAGTATGTCAGGGTGTAATACCGCTGCCCAGACACTAACAATGGATACAAGCTCATTCGAAATTTCTCAACTTCCATGGCCAAGCCGGGGCACGCCTCAACGCTGATCAATCCATCTACACCAAAAAACTTGCTAGCGAGGAAGGCTTCAGCTCCCCAGTGTTCTATGTCTTCAATCTCCTGTTACTCACTGCACCACGCAAACACATTCGGACCCTTCGTGGTATATATGTAGATCATGTCATCAACGCCTCTAGATGGAAAGGGTTCATTAGCGGCTTAAGAGACGAATGGGGCGGGTACACAGTTTTTGTGCGTACTTCAGATCTCCTGTTAGCATTGTGGCAGGACACTTTAACTTGGGCTACTTACAGTCAACTGTGATGCTGGCTGTCGACATTAGCTTCCTTGCCGTGCCTGGGGTCATCAGTGGGAGCTATCAGAACTCCCAGACACTTCCGGCAACCACCATCTACATCTCAACGGTCTTCTCGCTGGGCACCCTCGTTGTCTCTGTTTTGCTCGCTGACCAGATCCGGAGGCACGGGATAGAATCTCTCGACGAAGGGGTGAGCTTCTGCCCCCTCTTTCGTAGTTGACTACATCCCACTAATTGCATATAGGCGGCTTACATGGCACATATGACGAATAGTGTTTTAGGAATCGAGGCGATGGCTGTGATGTACAGTCTTCCCTACGCCCTGCTAGTTTGGTCGTGAGTTATTACTTGTTGTTCTCCCTTGTTCGTATTCAATTGCCTCTCGAAACAGAATGTTGGCGTTCGGAGTTGCGCTGTCCGTGGTGATGTTCAGCTCCATGCACAACATTGGGCGGGTGATAGTTATCATATTTTTTATAGTTACCGTGATTCTGGCGTCGTGGCCAATTACCTGTGGTCGTGGGCGCCATGCTACCAAGGACAGGGATTACCATACCCACTAGCATTGCAATATTGCAGGGGAGATCAACGGGTACATATGTAGTATGCATCAAGATTAAATGTCGTTTCTGCTAATTCGGACAAGAACATTTGGTCCACCATGTATAGCTTGGATTGTATATAGCTATATAATTTATGCATATGAATCCCTTTCTCGGGAGAAACTTCTACAGAACATCGTGAAGTCAACGGACGCTCATTCAGGCGGCGAACACGTTTAGAGATATTGCCGGGGCGCCCCATTCACGAACGCAGATGTGTTGGCGGATATGAAAGCAGGTTGTGAGGGGTGCTGTCTTATTGTGGGGCATATATGTTAAACACGGGTACCCCCTGATACGAATCCGCCGACTTTTGCTCAGAATAACACACAGAATACCGGTGATGATCGCCCAGCCGCAATCCTCCGCTGGGAATCTTCGCCTACGGTCGTGGATTCACGTTGGAGCCGTTTTCTGACACAATTTTGTCTTGGAGCATCCATATTCCTTCGGACAGCGTTTGTTTGAGCTGGTCAGGTCGGTTCACCCGAAGAACAAACGTTTCACCTTTAGGATCTGTATCCTCCACTCGTTAGGATCAGTGGGTGAGCCGCTGTCAACATCCCAAATATTGCCAGGCGTCTCGTCTTAACCGCACGGTGACGCACATGATCTTCTACCATGCCTGCACGCCGTCTTCGAACTTCGACATTATGGCTGGCGCCCCTGGTCAGCGGGGTGCATGTGGGGTTAGACAGAAGGTTTGTGTGCAAAAAATCGTCAAGGTCATTGGTGGACTCCTTGCCAGTCTCGTGGTGTACTACCACCCCGTGTACGTGAGGTAAACTCTCGGGCTGTGGAGTAACAGGCACGTCGGGGGCGACATCCATGTCAAGGGTTTCATAGCCTGCAAGAACTGGACGGTCCCGGACAATATTTTCAAACAAAACTTCTTCGGTGTTGAAATCTATCTCGATATTGACCTAGAGGATCCAGCGGATGGCGACGGTCAAAAAATGGATTAGAATGTGGGCCGTTGGGCCCAGCACGGATGCTGCCATCACGTTTAATCAAGAACTCCTGGAAACGAAGATCGAGAGGAGCGTGTCTTCTTCACCAGGAATACCATGGATTCAGCAGAGTTGCACCGGCCCCCCAAGGGACGGCGTTGGAGCCAACCAAACTCACAAAACTGTGACGCTGCAGCAAACAGCACCCACACTTGCTGATCGAGTACTGCCAAGATGTTAGAGTTCGTAAGGGCCTTTCGGAGCTTCCAACATGCAGTTTCCTGCGTTGTCAACTTGCAAGAGGTTCCCAAAATGGGATGTCAGGTGGGGACTAAACGGTCAGCTTTGCCGATCAGTATGAGTCACACTAGGCTGACCTGGACCTGGCACGCAGGTGATGGACGTGGTACACACATCCGTGCTCTATAGATGATCTCTCGATTGCTCCGCATGTAAGACGTCAATGATTTGCTGGTACCGCGGTGTCTAGTGGAGGCCGTCCCAAATGTCTCAGAGCTTTGATTCTCCCCTCCGATCTTGCCCACTGCCTCGCCTCCTTCGCCACGGTGTTCCGGTGCTCCTCCTCTTTGAGTATCCCCACCACCTTCCTCGCGGCTTCCACATCATTCCGCAAATAAAACGCCTTGATGAACATCTTGAACAACGGTCTTGAATGTCTCTCGAACGAAATAAATGGTGGGAGCTTCGACAAGCTGAGCGAATTCGACCACTGCACCGGCGGTGTACCGAATGGGGGATGTTGGGGCGAATGCTTGGCAGCAGGATACCCTCCCCTCACGAATTGATCGAACAGCGCGCGGAGTCGCCGTGAATCAAACATGGACCGCCAGCTGAGCATTACTTTGAGCACGATGTTAACCGTCACTCTGTCAGGCTGGAAACCATGGGTCTTAATTAACTCATCTAGGAGCGCGAGGATCTTGCGGACACGCCTTCCATTGCGTGGTAGAGGTTGCCAAGAAACACCGTGGAGGAGAATGTTTCCTAAGGCGGTGCAGCGTTTGGAAAGGATCATAGGTGACACGCGTGCAAAAACGTGTTTAGCTGCAAGAACACGCCGCGAATTGACAAGTTCTTGAATCGCACGCTCAAGCCAAGGTCCGGCATAGGAAGAGCGTCGCAAGAAGGAAGATAGCCTGAGCGACACGGGGCCTCGGACAACCTTATTTAGCGGGCCGTTGCGTCCCAAAACGCGTGCAAGGTAGTCATTGGGCGAAGACATGGACTGAACCCTGGTTCGCTGGCTTACGCGAAAATTCCTGGCTCGACTGGTGGTCCTTTGTACGATGGGATTCAATACCCGAGCAACTTTGGGATTTGTGGCCGTGAGGGTTGCGACGAGCCTGGCAGCAGTAGCGAGTTGCCTGCGTCGTAACAACACAAAACATAACCGCACATAGAATCGCGGGCGAAAATAAACAAGCGACCCCTGTGCGATGAAAGACACCACACGGATTGCCTGGCTCGCTTTCCTATGCTGACATAAAACAACAAGTAGTAGTTCAAGATGACCACGGAAATGCCCTGGCGGGTGGTGCGATCGATATAAAGCCAGGAGTTCGTTGGCAATGGGCTCGAAGATGCTGGAGGGGTGACGAGTGGGTTTGTCTTTCCAGAGGCGACGTGCGATGGCAATAATAAGATTTCCCCGCTGGTTAAGGGAGAAACGGCTGTAATTAAGAAACCCTATGGTTTGTTCAAGCGTGCCATAACGAGCGAGGGACAAAGCGAGGGTGTGAGTAGCTTCAGGCCCAGGTTCTCTCCCCGTTCGCCGCGCCATGGTGTAGAGCGCACGGGCAACCGGGGGATCTATGGCTGCGAGTGCTGCTACGGCAGTTGCGATGACTTGACGCTGCTGCTCGAGGTCCGAGGAGAAACGCTCTAGGACTCGGAAAACCGCATCGGGTAGTACACCATGGACGCGTAGTGTTGCTGCAATGTAATGAGCGGTCATGGTGTTATCGACAAGGGTTTTGGGACCCTCAAGTCCACTTCTCAGGTCGTAGAGGACCCTGCATGCATCCAGGAATGAGGCGTCGGCCACGACACTTGCCAGACGGAAAAAAGATGCCGAGATTGCACAGGCAACCTCTCGAGACACTAGTCGTGCTTCCATGATCGGCAGCCACCTCTGATACAAAGCGTGTGCTGTTCCCAGGATACTCTGAGTTGGTACCGAAGATGATCCCAGTGGCGACGAGGACTGTTGCTGCAACACTTTCTCTACTGTGGCCAGGCCAAAAATAACTTGCCAGCACGAAGCGGCCAATGGCATTGGGCGTCCGGAGGAAGTAGGCACCTCATTAGGGTGGCTAGTTACCGATGCATTGAACAGGGATAACAAAATCAGGGCGGTCCACCGGTGAGGCAGCGTATCAGCTGGAGAGAAAACGGGAAAGAGGTTATTCATGGACGTCGACTTGTCTCCAGGGAGATGGCGCGGGGAGCTGAGTAAAGTTGTAGAAAGCGCCCGGGCGAGGGCTGTCGCATCTAGGAGCGCAAGGCAGTTATCCGAACCTTCTCGAGGTTGACCATCGTCAAAGAGTCTAGATTTCAAATCGGTTCGACAGGCGCGCGTCCACAGTGCAGAAACGATGGCATCCTGGGACCTTGCGGACAGAACCGTTCCATGTTGGATGACCAGCCGGTAAAGTACATCCAGCAACCGAGGGTGACACATTGGATGGGTTCGTAGAACAAAAGAAATATCCCGAGCAGCGAGGTCAAGAAGTTGCGAGACTCGGCTGTCCAGGAGCGTCTCCATGTAGGCGGCATGTACCTCGGGGTGACAAGAATGACGGCGAATGATGTGGTAGTGGGTACGAGCACGCAGAATAGAGCTGACAGCATTGTCCGTGAGGGCTGTGGAGCTGCGTTAAGCCTTTGAAACCATGACGGAAATTTACTCACGCTCTGGATGCGCACTAGCAGTGAGAACTTTTGCGGTTGCAAGCTCGGCTCGCATCAACCAAAACCGATCCGAGTCCTGAAGAGTCATTCCGGTTTGCTGCTTGTACTTTCCTACTTTCAAGACCAAGGCCCAGTGACTCCTACGCGCGGCCTCTCCCACAAAATGAGACGCCAAAGGAACCGTATATACAAGGGATGTCTGAGGATCTATGGATAACGACCCAAAGAGACCGATTAAGACGCTGAGCATGTTGGAATCCAGTTTCCCAAGCTGGTTCCCTGACTCCGCTGAATAGTAGAGAGAACGAATGGTGTTTGGCGAGCGAAGGTAAGGGCGGTCTGAGATGACGTTGTCTTGGGACAAGACCAGCCGCAGGATGTCGACAGCCGAGGAACTAGACCGCCTGTGTGCAATAGTGAGGGGACTCGAAACGCTCTCATGACACTTGATAATATTCGTAGAGACCTCCTGGCGGAACATATGAGGAATGTCATGATGGTCGAGAGCCAGGAGTTCAGAATTGGCATCGTCGGCATTGTGAGACCTTGCGGATAATGTAGGAACCACAGGACTCATGGGCTCAGGCGGATCTCCTGCACTAGTTCCTGCATTTCCGTACCCTTTGCAAACAGTAGATTGGGCTCTGCTCGTTCTGCGCGTCTGAGCGCTAAAAAGGCGGAAAATTCTACGACAGGGTTGGTTTTGAGTGTAGGCTAATGCAGCGAATCACTCGCCTTGGATGTGTGGGACCGTCGTGACCGCCAAGAGTTCGGACGGTTGACAGACACCATCGCAACATTCCATCGCATGAACAAAGTGGGTACACGTCGCGGTGCAGTCCTGCTGACGCGCCGAGCTTGGTGAAGCGTCAAGACTGAAGTTGAATGCAACAAGTTCACAGACTCCGCTTGGCAAGTTCGCCTGTAAATATTGCCAAACACACGGCTCGCCGGCACTTCCGGTATTTCCCGACGGAGATTTAACCTTATTCAAGAACTTGCACGGCATCTCCCGGCTGTTGGGTGATCGACAAAACCTTGTTTCAGTTGACACATCACATATCCTCAACCAGTCGCCTTGAAAAATCCATTGGCACCTGCTGGTATGTTCAGCTATTCCATATTATATGTGTCTAGCTCACCAATGTCGCGTCAGAGGTCAATCGGGAGGCACTAGTTATCCCATCAAAACCATTTGTATCCACTATGTGAGTGCAGTGTAATGGACACATGTACATCACGCTCAGGTGTATGTCCAGTAACCAAAAGCAACAATGGGTGCTACTCGTGCACAAAAGGAAGTTTACTTCATCAAGCTCAAGGAGCTCATCGCCAAATATCGTGCGCGTCCTCGGTCTGTACTCAGGAATGTACTAATAACTGCCCTTCAGCTTCGATATTCTTGGTCAACGTTGACAATGTCAGCTCAAACCAGATGCATCAGATCCGTACCGCACTTCGTGGGATAGGTGTTGTCTTGATGGGCAAGAACACCATGGTCCGCCGCGCCCTTCGCTCCATTCTCTCCGAGAACCCCCAATTCGAGAAGCTCCTCCCCCACGTCAAGGGTAACATTGGCTTCGTTTTCACCTCTTCCGATCTCAAGGAGGTCCGTGAGATCATCGTCGCCAACAAAGTTGCAGCTCCTGCTCGCGCTGGTGCCTACGCCCCTAAGGATGTCTATGTTCCTGCCGGTAACACTGGTATGGAACCCGGAAAGACTTCTTTCTTCCAGGCTCTCGGGATTCCTACAAAGATCGCGCGTGGTACCATTGAAATCGTGTCAGACGTGCAAGTCGTCGTTGCTGGCAGCCGTGTCGGACCTTCCGAAGCTACTCTTTTGAACATGTTGAACATCTCGCCCTTCACCTACGGTATGACCGTAGTTCAGATCTTCGACTCGGGCAATGTCTTCGCTCCCTCTGTTCTGGATATCGACGAGCAGGAGCTCATCGATCGCTTCTTGTCCGGAGTCAAGTCGATTGCTGCTATCTCTCTGGCTCTGAACTACCCGACTATCGTCTCCGTCGTGCACTCTCTTGTCAATGCCTACAAGAACCTCATCGCTGTTGCTCTGGTCACCGAGTATAGCTTCGAGGGCGCTGAAAAGGTCGGTGTCACCTTGATTCGACCAATTGTTCATGATGCTTTCAACAAATATATCACACTGAAAATGCTGATCTCAACGATGCAAATTGAATTATTGTTCCTGACCTTTCTTTTCTCTTGCGCTCCTCAACGAAAATGACGTGCTCAACTACTCTTCATTCAGGCCAAGGCATACTTGGAGAACCCTGAAGCATTCGCTGCTGCCGCACCCGCTGCTGCCGAGGCCGCTGCTCCTGCCGAAGAGGAGAAGGTCGAAGAGAAGGTCGAAGAGAAGGAGGAATCTGACGATGACATGGTAAGCCGTCGAACGACCTGAGCATGTACCGTGACTCAACATTAATTGCGTCCAGGGCTTCGGTCTTTTCGATTAGATTACGAGTCGTCATCATATCTAATGCAGCCTGATGAAATCACATGAATGTCCCTGAAACACGTCTGAACTGCCTGATTTGCTAAGAGCTATAAAGAAATAACTGGGTCGGGTGAGGAGGCGGACTGGCGACGGTCGATACCTGTCCGAGTCGTGGTAAATAGAAGATTCCCCTTCTCAGTCTTTTCCCCCGATTTTCATGTTTATCGATGAGCATTCTCGAGGATTGACAGCGGTCATAGACTCCGAGAGTCTCAGCCCTGGTCGTCAGGATCTTGAGCTATTAGCAGCTATTACCCCAGCTAGAACATGCCAGCACTTATATGCATTGATCTTGCACAATTAAATTCCGGGTCTTCCGACTCATTAGTAGCGAAATCCGATAATTCCCTAATCTGGTTACCCTGTACGATTTCTGTCGGACCCTCCTCTAACTCGTACACGTAGTAGCTACATATAATCTCAGTCTGGCGAGCCATGCCATCTTCGCTCTTTCCCCCCGTATCTTTTGACTCCAACACCGTCGACATGCATCCCGGAGGAAACCATCTCATCGTTGTCTCGAACCGACTCCCCGTTACAATAACCAAGGATGCTTCAGGCGAATACCACTTCAAGATGTCATCAGGTGGACTGGTGTCTGCCCTCTCAGGTTTCAAGAAGTCGTTAAGCTTCACATGGATTGGCTGGCCAGGGTTCTTCATCCCCCAAAAAGACCGCCAATATGTCAACAAGAGGCTCATGGAGGAATACTCCTGCCAGGCCGTGTATCTCGATGACGACATCGCTGATCGTCACTACAACGGTTTCTCAAATTCTATTCTGTGGCCATTGTTCCATTACCACCCAGGCGAGATGAACTTTGACGAAGGGAACTGGATGGCTTATCGCCAAGCCAACTTGAAGTTCGCAGAGGTGGTACGCTCACAGATTACCCCTGGTGCGATGGTCTGGGTGCAGGACTACCACCTTATGCTTCTCCCCATGATCTTACGAGGGTTGGTCGATGGTTCAGCCAGCGGGGACTGGCAGAAGCGAGAGTTGTCCAAGGTTACGGAAGGCATCGAAGAAAGCTACTCGACCAACAGCGAAAAAGTTCCCGGTGTCAAGATTGGGTTTTTCTTACATACGCCCTTCCCGAGCAGCGAAATATACAGGTATGGTGCTTGTCGCGTTTACGATTTGGATGTACTAATAGACTTCAAGGATCCTGCCCGTTCGGCGCGAGATTCTCCTCGGCATTCTCTTCTGCGACCTCATTGGTTTCCATACGTACGACTATGCTCGTCATTTCCTGTCTTCGTGCACGCGTATCCTTGGCTTGCCAACAATGCCCAACGGGGTTGAGTTTGAAGGACGCTTGGCACATGTCGGCACGTTCCCCATCGGGATCGAACCCGGGTCTTTCATCGAGGTGAGGGATTTGTGCACGCACTCTTGATGGCCCCCTGACCGTTAGCCGAGCAGAATTTGAAGAAGGAATCAGTGAAATCACGCATCTCTCAATTGGAGCAGCGCTTTGCAGGTGTCAAGCTCATTGTTGGTGTTGACCGCCTCGATTATATCAAGGGTGTCCCTCAGAAGCTGCACGCACTCGAGCTTTTCTTGACACAGCATCCCGAGTGGATTGGAAAGGTAGGTTTACTAAGCGACCACGAGGCTCAATTCACTAATGAGAGATTGTCACTGAAGGTTGTGTTGGTTCAGCTCGCCGTTCCCTCTCGCCAAGACGTCGAAGAATATCAAAATCTGCGGTCAACTGTGAACGAACTGGTTGGGCGCATCAATGGACGTTTCGGAACTGTAGAGTTCATGCCCATACATTTCATGCACAAGAGTTTGGCGTTTGACGAACTCTGCGCCCTGTATGCCGTCAGTGACGTCTGCCTAGTGTCTTCTACCAGGGATGGAATGAACCTTGTAAGTGCTTGGTTCTCCGCAGGTGACCTCAACTGACGTCAACACGCCACCAGGTCTCATACGAATACATCGCCTGTCAGCAAGCTCGGCAAGGAGTTATGATCCTTTCCGAATTTGCAGGAGCTGCTCAGAGCCTTAACGGGTCCATCGTCGTCAATCCGTGGGACTCGCAGCAAGTCGCTGACGCCATTCATGAGGCAGTCACGATGGATGCGGAGACACGCGCTGAGAACCATCGCAAGCTATTCAAATACGTCAATAAGTACTCCGCAGCCTTTTGGGGATCCAGTTTCATCAAAGAAATGGGTAAGCTGAAAGAAGGCGAAGCAGACAAGGAAGGTCATGGAGAACTGACCCCAGGCAAGAATGTGGGGCCAGAAAGTGAATTGGTGGATGGGCAGGTACCTGGCTCACAGGTGGTGAGCCTCACAGCATAAAGGCTTCGTAAAGGGAGTGACTTTTGCTTTGTATGTATAGGTGTTGGCGCAGACAACGGCATTGCATACCTCCATCCGTTCATCAGGACTATCTATTCGCTGGCTCTTCTATATGATTATTCCATTTTTGCGTAGGTTCTTATAGCGAACCGAGTTTCTAGAAAGTAGATAGACGACGATATTACGGTTCCTACTAGAATTTCTCTTAACACGATGTGCACACGACTGCTTCGCTTTTCGGGATTAGTAAGATCCACGGAATCCACAACGTGGGAACTTTCTCTTGGAAGTGTCTCAGGGGTAGACTGACAGTGATTCAACACCAGCGACTTTCTTCATGAAATGAAGCATCAATTGTTCGTCCCACTAAGAAGTAACCTGCGGAGGCTCTGAGCTTGCAATTTTGCCTGAGATGTTGGAGCCTCGTGAGTATTCTCTCCTCAGTGTACTCAGCTGCCTACGGATCTATGATCATGTCATCAAACCAGTGACAATTTATCAAAGTGAAACAATTCTTGTTCATATCTCCTTTCCCTGAGAACAGCACACATGCATTCTTCTCGTGCCAACACGAGACGCGCAACGCCTCCTTCCCGAGGCCACGTTGCGAGCCAGTTCCCTGCGTTATCACATTACAAGTACGGGATAAATCTTTTCTGTGTTATCACACTTCTCCATTTTTGTGCCGTCGGGTCCGTTGGCTAAGCCGTGTGCCTGAGCCAAGTTTCGGACACTCAGCGCCAACTCTGTGGACTTCCAAGTTCCAACCAAGCTGCCAACAGAAGACGATGACACAATGGCTTTCAGCAAGTATTCAGACTCATCTCTGATTTTGAGACTAGGGTTTTCCTCGCCGTAGCTATGCCATATATTCCGCGCGGTCATTATTGCTAGACTGTGGTCCTGCAGGTCAATCGGCAGGAATCAACCTGAAGTGGGTCTGATGTTACGCGAGGAGTACTCGGGAACGAAAACGGCACTCATGCAGTTTAGCGTGCATCGTGTTTCCGCCATATGAGCTAGGTGTGTCCGATGACACTCCTCATGGTTCCTCTCGTGAATAGTCGTTTGATGGCTACTTGGGCTGTGTACCTACGCAGAGACGCAGCGCCCACGGTGTGATGCCCAGATCACCCTTGAACGTTTCGCGTCGCACATTCTTGCGATCGAAGGTGCTACCCATTAGTGGTGCACTCATTTACGTCGGCCTGCCCTTGGCCATCACGGAAAAACATTGCGCGCTGGTCAACACCAGCAGGCTTGAACCTTTTATTTGCCTGTCGTTTCGCCACTTCAAGATCCGCCTGGTACTAATCACGTATGGACACGATTCCTGTAGTCGCGGGTGCATACAATCACATGCATGATGCGGCGTCCTCGTTCCTGCTGACTCTCCTGGGACGCCACCACGTTTTCCGACAGCGAGGGTCTCCTTGGCATTCTCCCTGGGCGCTGCGTCTGCTTCGTGGTGGGCGGTGGGCAAGCGCCCTTGGCAAACTGCCGTACTACAGGTACCATCGAAAGTGGCAACGCCTATATTGACTCACTTGTCCGCTTATGGTGGTTCCTCGATGAATACATATGGAACGACGAATTGTAATCCAGTGAGGTCTACGACCCTTTACCTCTGGTTACTTCACTTTTCTACAGCGCGCTGTCATCAATAGAAGTAACCTTGTAAACATTCCGCGACCATAGATCATCCTACCCACCCCCCCTTTTCACTCGCCGATATTGCGGCCAACGATGCACCGATGAGAATCCACATACCAGGGTAAGTTGACAGGCCATAGCCTTGATTGATATCGCCATATAGTAAACCGTATTGCCTTTGTTAGGTTGACTAGGTCATTGTGCCATTCGTGTTTCTCCGCAGATCTGTCAAACCCAAGGAATGGTGTACACGGACTCCTATTTCTGTATGTGGGTATGAGGGTGTCGTAGAGCTCAGGCCCGCCAAGGAGAATTGCGCCATAAACGGGCTACAACAACAGGGTGGTTGTTATAATGATTTCCACCATGGACCAACCCTTTTGATGAAACCCTTTAGTCCCTGGTGCTGTCATCGTTCTTCCACCGAAAGATGAACCTCGCATGAGGCGGAATCAAATTGAAATTGAATGAGTTCCATCCAATGGACTTGACGAATGTTCGAGCGGATTATAGGTAGATTCTGGTGGCCAGACTCGAACGATAAATATACCCGCCGCGATAAAGAGAAAAGCATGGGGGCAAGGGCTATCGACTCAAGAACGTTGCACATGTTTCAATTTCTCGTTGATTCCGAACTTCCGGGAAAGGAATCGATGACAACACGGTGTCAAATCCGTGTAGAAGTCTATATAGAACATTCTGATACTATGGAACGGATATACCAGTTACCAAGGGGAATCAACGTTGTTCAAGTACTTGTCTTAGTGTCCGAGGAAAGAACGAATTGTAAATGGCTCACGTTCATCGTGGGCTAAAATGTTGAAACGATTTATGACCACGACTACTACTAGTAAGCAAGCTTCGTACGTCATTATGGTTGCACTGCCCAACCGATTCAGATGCGGCAGTCGGACGGTGTGGAAATAGGGCTACTTGATCGATGTCAGGTCGACAAATAACAAGTTAGGGTTGTTTCCACCACGAAGATCGATGAGCACCTGAAACGTGAAATCGCGAGCTCACTTCGTGTCGCAGTATTGGGCACCTAAAAGGGGGTATCAAATCAATTCGTTAGTGTTTTCGGTTAGATCTGAGCTGGTAGAGGGGACGTGCGACTTGGCCCCATCGGATCACTACGTCTCAAGGGCAAAGCAGGGCAAAGCCAACATACTCGGTGGAAACATTGGAGTACCTGGTCAAGGTTACCTTTGAACACGATGATGACGCAGGGACGAATTGCGTCGATGGCGACATCGATGCAAAAAGTTAAATACACGTGGCTACGAGACTCGACAAGATTTAATATTGGTTCGCGATCACTTGCTCATGAGGATCAAGGCGCGCAAACCAGGCGTTTCACGGCATGCACAATGAGCCAAACCTATTAGTATGTATACGAAATTCTGCGCCCGGAGTCCGAACTCGAAACAATACAAGGAGACTAACCGGAACCAGGCAAAGGTTGCTGCGCGCCGCAGGTATGATTACTAGTATGTGCTATTCGCTTGGCAGAACGTTCCCCAGGATTCTTCTCCAGGAAACACTGGGAGAAGCTGCGGAGCGGAGGGCGTTCGAAGCGGAATATAAAGTTGGGTACCTGTGAAATGTTACAAGGTTCAAAGTAGCTTTTATTTAAAAGAGGTGGGTTCGATCATGTCTGGTGAGGCCATGTGGGGGCAAGCACATACATTTGATGCCTACGCGCGAAGATGAAGTGCCGCATCGAACTTCGTGAACATGATGATGTGGGCCTAAAACATATTGTGAATAAACCAATTCGAGGGGAACTGCTGGATCGCAGGTTCTTGGAACACGTGCCAATAATGGCCTGCAGCTTGGCTACTGCGGGCGTTTTGCCATGAGGCCAGAGGGAGCCTGACTTGTCCTATGACGCTAGGACACATAATAACCGGTAATAAGAAGCATGCAGACATGGCGTCTAGGGTCATGTATTGATGTGCCGAGTATAGACAACTCCATTGGATTTAAAGGATGTGGATCAAATGAAAAAGCATATGTACTCCGTGGAAAGACTCTCCGGAAAGTGAACGTCACCGTTATCTTGGAAGGAATGCCTCAGGGACGAGTGATCGAAGTTGGATTATGGGGCAGCACATAGTAGGGTGATCCTCATCGATAAATGTCCGCGTTTTGAACTTGTGGCAGATGCGCCGACGAAAGATGCGAACTGAGTCGACACTCGATGATCGACTCTTGAGACCGAGAACTTCTCGAACAACCCGCCGCCATCGATTAATGACGACGGCACTGAGAATTGCAATTCGATGGCATAGGAGCAGTGAAAGCTAGGACAAATGCCTCCCACTAGCTCGGGGTCCGCAAACGTAGGTGGCATTGAATATACTGGTCGGCAGGCTGAGTCGATGCAAAGTCGACAGTACTATGAGTCGCCAAGCTTTGGTCCCTTGCCGAACGGCAGCCACGCATGAATGTGGAGAAATGATCTGCGTCCATAATTGGGAACTGGAAAAGAAAACAGATCAACTATCACGGTCACTCAGTCGTTTCGGACAATAGGCTAATGGGTATGGCCAGTATTTATCGCCAACGTTGGACGGTGACTTTTTATCTCTTGAATGAAACCTGGTGCCAGTGGACACGTTACAACGAGCTGGCGCGAACACACGGGTTGTGGCAGTGTGTTCCTTGTAGATTCTTCCATTCGAACTCCAAGGCTGTGTCTTCTGGAATTTCTACGACAGTTACACTTACCAACTGAAGCACCTGGCATCTGCCGAACTGCCAGGTCTTGTTCCCCCCACCTTTTATAACTACTGCTATCACCAACTAGTCAACTTTTTCCTCCCCCTCGACATGGCTAGCGGTGCACCTAACATCCCTGCGATTGTCACTACAGATTTGTCGTCAACGCAGTCTCTGCACGACCCCCAAACTCAGTTACCACATGACCTGCTTGACTCTCCTCCCGCTCACACGGTTTATCCTCCTCGATGGGCGGCTCTCCCCTCCCTCCTCTCTCCTTACCCCAACGGAAATTTAGGACCGCGGCGCATGTCTCTGGACGCGCCCCGATCCCTCTCACCATCCCCGACATTTGTTTCCTCTAACGAGGGCTCCTCTTTCGGCGCACCACCGTCACCTACGTTGTCGACTCAATCTTCCGTGCAGTTCGCCACTTCATTGACACTGAGGGACAATAAACCAGACGAACGTTCCGGAATCACTTCGCTTCACCTCCTCAGTCCGACCCTCGCTGATAGAGCTCCCCATCGTAGGAAGGGCAGTGTCGCCACATTTACTAGTTCCCATGAAGGCCATAGTAGCCTCGATGAAACTGAGCCTGATCATGGGGGCAGTGAATTTCATCTTCACACCCTCCGTCGTGCCAAATCAGATGCCACCAGTTTGACGGTAGCTGCGCTATCTCACACTCACGTAGACAGTGCTTCCGAGCGTTCCAAATCTCAATCGCGCTCCGGAAAATTCGTCGCCGGCTATTCGGATGAAAACATTCCATCAGTCAGTCACGATGCACCGCAACTTCCAGGAGGAGTTTCGACCCAAATACCGGGTATGAAGGGTCCTGACGGTGAACAATCCGCGAATATCGCTAAGCCCGAAATTTTGCAAGACGAGGCAGTGGACCCTGCGCCGTTTTCATTCAAGCCGTACGAATTGGCCTGTCTCCTGGATCCGAAGAATCTCGATGCGTTGCAGGCCATGGGCGGGATCGATACCATCCTCAAGGGTCTTGGCACGCACCCTACACGGGGCCTCCTCCTGGGTGTCCCCAACCGCGGAGGTAGTCATCCTTCTGATGGTAGACCGGGAGCCGGTGACGGTGCTTCGCAGAGACACGATCGACGGTCGGGAGAACCGCCAATCCAGACTGCCCACGTACCTCTGACTACTACCGGGGGTGGAAACGATGGCGACGGTAAGCCTGATCCACGTCATGCTTCCTTGGAGGACCGCAAGAGGGTTTTCGGCGAAAACATCCTGCCCCAGCGGCCAACGAAATCACTCCTGGGCTTGATGTGGCTTGCGCTCAAGGACAAGGTCTTAGTACGTTAAAGCTATCTTTGAACCCCCGAGATCCCTTGTAACGATCTCCTAAGGTTTTATTATCCATAGCTGCCGTTGTATCGTTGGCACTCGGTCTCTTCCAGGATTTCGGGACGCCTCGTCCTGCCGGCGAACCGCCTGTGGACTGGGTCGAGGGCGTAGCAATCGTCATCGCTATTCTCATCGTGGTACGTCGTGATTTCTGTATTTTCTGTATCTACATTAGCTTCACCACAAGTCTAGGTCGTCGTCGGCTCGCTCAACGACTGGCAGAAGGAACGTCAATTCAAGGTACTCAACGAGAAGAAGGAAGAGCGTGGGGTGAAAGTGATCCGCGATGGCGTAGAACATGTCATCGATGTTAAAGTACGTGAAGTTGAGTAAATCAATGCTTCTGCTCACTCTGAATTCGTAGGAGGTCGTAGTCGGTGACATTGCATTGCTGGAACCTGGGGAAATCGTCCCTTGCGACGGTATCTTTTTGTCCGGGCACAACGTCAAGTGTGACGAATCAGCAGCTACAGGCGAGTCGGACGCTATAAAGAAGGTGCCATACGCTGGCTGTCTGGCGTTGAAGGATGCACAGAATGGTTTACACTCTGACTCGGCGCACACCGACTGCTTTGTCGTCAGCGGTAGCAAAGTACTGGAAGGGGTTGGATGTTATGTCGTCGTCGCAGTGGGAACGAAGAGTTTCAATGGACGAATTATGATGGGTGCGCTGTCGGTTTTCTTCGCCACCTTCCGACCAGTCTCATGTTGTTTTAGCGCTGCGTACGGACGCTGAGAACACCCCCTTGCAACTCAAGCTGAACATTCTTGCGGAGTTGATCGCAAAAGTTGGGAGCATAGCGGGTATCATCTTGTTCACTGCTCTCATGATCCGCTTTTTTGTCCAACTCGGCACAGGGGATCCCGCGAGGTCAGTGGTTCCTGACATCGGCGCTTGCCTCGTTTGACTTGAATGTACCGTTGTAGGAGCGCCAACCAGAACGGCATGGCCTTCGTGCAGATTCTCATCATTTCTGTGACTCTAGTGGTAGTTGCAGTACCTGAAGGTGAGAATACTCCGGCGTAAACGATCACTTACTGACAATCTCTAAAGGTCTTCCTCTTGCTGTCACACTCGCCCTTGCATTCGCTACCAAACGTATGACTGAAGAGAATCTTCTCGTACGTGTGCTTGGATCATGCGAGACGATGGCCAATGCCTCTGTCATTTGTACGGACAAGACTGGCACTCTCACGCAAAATGCCATGACCATTGTCGCCGGCTCTATCGGCATTCACGCCAAGTTTGTGCGCAGGCTCGAGCACAATCAAGCTAGGACGAACGCGGCCGAAGAGAACCGTTCTCGCAAGAGCAGCGAATCTGGGGTGCCTTCTGCACACAGGGATTTTTCCATCGACCAGAGCAAGCTCAACACCGTTCTTTCCCCACAACTCCGCAAACTTTTCAACGCTGCCATCGCCGTAAACTCCACTGCGTTCGAAGACGTGGATTCCGCGACAAATGAAGTGGCTTTCATTGGCAGCAAGACGGAGACAGCTCTGCTCAACTTCGCTAAGGAACTCAAATGGACCGACTACAAGGAAACACGGGACGCGGCCGAGGTTGTCCAGATGATTCCATTTTCCAGTGAACGCAAAGCTATGGGCGTCGTAGTGAAGCTCGAGAACGGCGGCTATCGGCTGTATGTGAAGGGTGCAAGCGAAATTCTTACGAAGCTGTGCACCCGTCACGTTGTCGTCTCACCGGATGCCAATCAAGTTGGAGACGAGTCCGCCGCCGTGGAGACCGTGGAAATCGATACATCCTCGCAAGAAAATATCTCTCGTACAATCATCTTTTACGCCAACCAGACATTGCGAACGATCGCCGTTTGTTACCGTGATTTTGCGACCTGGCCTCCTCCACGCATGCCCATGAACGACGATGGAGAGGTGTGTTCATACTGCTTTGATCTCTTCGCTTGCTAACGGTCATTCAGATACCTTACGAGGAGCTCGCTCGTGAGCTCACTCTCGTCGGCATCGCCGGCATCGAGGATCCTCTCCGCGAGGGTGTTCGGGAGGCTGTTGGAGATTGCCGGAAAGCCGGTGTCAATGTCAAGATGTGCACCGGTGACAATGTCCTTACTGCCCGTTCCATCGCTTCCCAATGTGGGATCTTCACCCCGGGCGGCATTATCATGGAAGGACCTGTCTTCCGCCAGCTCAATGACAAAGAGATGCTTGAGATCGTCCCCAGACTCCAGGTACTTGCCCGCTCCTCTCCTGAAGACAAGAAAATCCTCGTCGAGAAGCTGCGCGCCTTGGGCGAAATCGTCGGCGTCACGGGTGATGGCACGAACGACGGACCTGCGCTCAAGACCGCACATGTTGGTTTTTCGATGGGCATTGCTGGTACTGAGGTGGCGAAAGAGGCTTCGGACATCATCCTCATGGATGATAACTTCTCCTCGATCGTGAAGGCCATTATGTGGGGTCGCTGCGTGAACGACGCAGTGCGGAAGTTTCTCCAGTTCCAACTGTCCACAAACGTGACCGCCGTGGTCGTTACCTTTGTCACGGCCGTCGCATCGTCATCAGAGACCTCCGTGCTATCTGCTGTTCAGTTGCTCTGGATTAACATCATCATGGACACATTCGCTGCTCTCGCCCTCGCCACTGATCCCGCCTCGCCAGCTCTTCTCGACAGAAAGCCTGACAAGCTCAGTGCTCCCCTGTTCAGCGTTGATATGTACAAGCAGATTGTATTGCAGTCCACTTATCAAATCGTCGTCACCCTCATCTTCCACTTCCTCGGCCTTCAGATTCTTGGTCTCGAGGACACGTCGACAAACACCACTATTGTGCAGACCGTGGTGTTCAACACCTTCGTCTTTGCGCAAATCTTCAACTCCATCAATTCAAGACGACTGGACCGCAAACTCAACATCTTCGAAGGCTTACTGCGTAACTATTACTTCATTGTGATCACCCTTATTGGTAACGTGCAATTTTCCCTCCCTGGAAAACTTGTCATTTACCTCCGCATACAGAAATCGTCATCCAAGTTGTCATCGTGTTTGTTGGCGGCGCCGCTTTCCAGGTTACTCACATCGGAGCTCGGGAGTGGGGCATATCGCTCGCCCTTGGTGTTGTTTCTATTCCCCTGGGTGCCCTCATCCGCTTGTTGCCCAACAAACCCTTTGAGCGATTGTTCACTGCCATAAGGCTCCTCCCAAGTCCAGAAGTGCTTCCGACCATCAAGCCCGATGCAGAATGGAACTTGGCCATTGAACTCGTTCGTGACAATCTGGCAACCTTTGCGAACCTCCGTGGAGGACGTCTACGCTCGTCGTCTTTCGTTGGAAAGAGCCGGTCAGCGCGCCTGCACGACGAGCGGAGAGTTCCGCTGTTCGTTGTCTTTTTCCTGCGACTCCAATTCCTCTACTGACTCTAACCCCTCCGATTAGTCCCTCGATCATGACCATGGTTCCGACCCTGATTGCATCTTCCATTGGCGCAGGCTGGGCTCCACAATCACATGGCTCCCTCTCGGACCCAGCACGGTACGATCCCTCGAAGTCTTCAGCAGCTCTGTGGGAAGGCAAGTTTCAGATTCATCCAGACACGAAACCGGATGATCCGATTCTTCAAAAATGGGGTGGCCGTGGTCGATCACGGACGTCTCCATCGCCAGCATGACCTGCAGTGTGGTGTTCGCAGACACGCCAATACGGCGCCCCTGGATATGCACCTAAATCCTCGGGGTGCTATCGAACACTTCCGGATGACTCTCCTCTATCATATCATCGAGTATAAACGACTCCTTACGGTAATTGAAAGATACACTGCACGTTTTGGCCAGGGACCTGTTTTATGCAAGGAGGTGCGGGTCCCCTCCAAGTTTCGGATACACAACACCATCGATCCTATGGATAACCTATTCACGAATTACGCATTTCACTTTCACGGCTGCCATGCTAATATCGCATCCACACGCATGTTTTTCACGTTCTTTCGGCAAATATTTTATACAGTTATCATAAGCATGCAGTTTCAAGGCCGTGTCGGAAGCATAACTTATGTTAGTCTGGTCACATCTTCAGGACTTGCACCATACACGACGTTTATTCACATGTCATATTTACATCACATCGTTAACGTTGTCACGACAAATGATGACTTGTATCATATCTCTACCCACATCTTTAATTACATAAAGTTCATCGAAAAACGCAGAATGTTAGCGGTCATTTTCATGCTTTCGTGGACTGCAAACTTGGACGAACGGCAATATTTGACAGAAATTTTGATCAACGATGAAGCTTAGGTCTCGCACTCCGATTCGTGCAGGAGCCTTTAGAGAGTCCGAAATGATTCCCAAATTGGGAAGACAGCGAGTCGATCCGAGTCCGAGGAGGCATTTCTTGCTTGTGCCTTGGCCGGACCGGGACCTGCCAGTCGTCCCGAGTCGTCACGTCGCTCAAGGGATGCGGGTTGCACTGAGTGTGTGATTATCCTGAATTGACGCGTACAAAGTACAGGGATCACCGTGTCCAAGGGCGAATACCAGACAGCGGTCGGGCAAGACGTTTAAAGATATATACAACGTCACGGAGAGTTGGCAAGATGTACAGAGACCAACTTGAAGGCGATGGCGATGAATAGCACAACACAGAAAAAGGTACGCAATCACTTGGGCCTAAAATCTAGACTCTCGATGTCAAAGGCGGAATCAGTTCAAGCGGGGGAAAACACGTACATGCCCATAAATCTTAAAACGTGCCTACAAATCTTTCACCGCTGGAGGTCCCACCCAGTGTCTCAGCACGTAGTCGTCGACTTCCTTACCCCACAGGTAGTACGATGCTCGCTGCTGTAGTTCGACGAGTTGAGAAGGGAGTATGCGGCAGGTGCCCCTGAACAGGAGGAACGCCAATAGAGATAGGACTGAGACTTGGAGGAGAACAATAATACTTCTATGAGGCATGGAAATGAAGAGACATAAAGACTACCCACAGAAAATGAGTTTCTCCCAAGGTTCCAACGCGTTTATAGCGAACGTGCTTTCGATGACCATCTTGCGTCTCCAGAGGTAGTTTCGTATGCGGGCGGAATCGCGCATTTTGATGGTGGGTGGGGGATGGTAAAGGTGTGAGTTTGGCAGTGTGCGAGCTTGAAAATGTCGTGAATGTTATTTTTATTGGACAGGCGGGTGCGTGAGATGTCGAGAAATTGTCGCCTACTCAAGCGCTCACAGGAACTCGCGGACAAGATCAATCACCCCTATTCTTAGCTACTCTCTCAAAGTCACGTGGGGTTCAGAGATACACTGTGGTCTCGTTAGTCTGTACCATATCAACACTAGACAGATGAATGAATAGTCAGGAAACTACGCGTATAGTCCATCATTGGGAACATGCGGGTATATCAGAACCCCTCCGCATCCGAAAGCTGTATATTGTTCAAATCATGTACGACCTTGGCGAGTCAAGTAAAGCTTACATCTAGTTTGCCTCATAGCTCATTCAGTGTCGAAGAGTCGACCAGATGCCGAAGTAACCGGTCATCACCATCTTGGCCCCATAGGTAGTATGTCGCGCGTTGTTGCATGATGAAGAGATGTTGTGGCAGGTATTGGTAGAGCCCCGAGGCAACAAGAAGCGTAAAGAACGTGAAAATAATCACTGCAAGCTCTCTGTGAGATTCCCGTATGATGATAACACGTGTGAAGGGACGGGAACGCCCAACGCCCAAGAATATACTTACTGCAAAGGATTTTCTCCCAAGGCTCAAGCATGGAAAATGCGAGAGTAGCCTCAAACTTGGTGCGCTGACGCCCTAGATAGTTCTTCAACATTTCATAAACAGAGCAGGGCTGTGAAACACGATGATCTCGGGAGAAGGAATTAGGACTGGGCTGAGTAGACAGTTGAGAAAAGGAAGGAAAGTCTGGTCTCGAGTTTGGTGACAGACACCGCTGCGTGCTGTACGGCAGATTCGCAGAGTTAGTGGTGACTCGGAAGTCCTCGCCAATATTTTGGGTTAACTGATTTTTCGTTCACGTGATATTATAGTACTGCAAGCCGCAAGCCGAACAACGAGGCCACCCAGTGGCAAAACTATAACATTAATCAACGTTGAACGCCGCTCAGGCTGCAACTTGTATCATTTGCTGAGAGGTTCTTTAACTTTGGGCGTGGTTGTCGAAATTAACGACCCCCGATTCCTTCCAATATCTTCAACCTGCTTTCTAACCGGGCAAGGGCCTACGAGTTGTCGGAGAATGGACTTCGAGGGGCAACTTGCACCAGGTCAAACAGCGCCTACTCAAGATTTCTTAGCCACGGTCAAGGTGTTTCCCTTGATACCATACCTGAAAAAAGATGTGATCGTAAGTCCTCGCTTGCCTCGTTGCATATCATATTGACCCAGTCTCGTCACATAGAGCGCCATAGGTTTGTACAGTTACCATACTCATGATATGCGACGGGCTTGGTTTGTACTAATTTCTTTCCAGACACCCCATTGAGTTGGGAGTGAGTTTCTGCTTGCATCGATTTTCCATGTTCTACGTGATGTTGACCATTTGACTATTTCTGAAGGCAACTCACCGCCGCTGATGTTAACTTTGCAGTAGTGCGACCGCTTGCAAACAAGTACGCCCGGCTGCGGAATATGGCAGTGATCTACGCCTGCATGGTTGTTCGTTCCTACTTCCTGTCTCAGGCTGCGACGGATCTAGCTCATTCTACTGTCATGTCCTCTCGAGCTACACTTTGTGAGATCATTGCGCTCAAACTTCTGTGTCATTTTGCATCCAGTAAAGTTCAGTTAGTCGCTGTTCTAACCACTCTGTGGAATCCGTTGGCGGGGGCACCTCTCGATGTAGTAGAAGAGGTCAAGGAGGTGATAGGACAAGAAGACTGCTCAGACAGCTCTCACTCTCAGAGTGCAATCGAGGTCAGTATATTGTCCTTTCCTCGTTGTCGCCTGTAACACCTTTCGAGATAGATGGCAATAGCTACGAAAGCTAAAGCTTTCCTTGCGTCGATCCTCGTTCAAAGTGTTGTCAACGATATGTACACAGGTCGGATCGCTTTCTCCATCGCTGCAAGTAGGTCGATGGTAGCCGACAACTACAAGCAGAGGGCTATCGAAATGTATGACGTTCGAAGAGCTCCGTTCCTTGATCATTATAGGTTCAATCTCTACGCCCTTGAATCATCCATTTTGCTCACCTTCACCCAGGTTAAGGGTTCCCCGTTACTCCGCACTTTTGCACTTCATGAACATCATGCTGCTTTTGATCACATTCGTTGTTTGCCTATGGAGTATGTCAGTCTACTCTGTTGCCGAACTCGAGTTCATGAAAAGCAGCTCAAGATATCACGCACATAACCATGTGGGAGGCTGTTTTCCTCGTGTTCGCAACGGCCTTCACCCTTCAGGAGTACACTGCCTCAAAAGAATACGGCTGGCTCAGTGAGTCTTACCTGTGGGCCAATCTCAGAGAATCACTTACTTTGTGATGTTGTACAGTCTACATATCTAACGTGAATCGCCTTCAGCATGAGTCATCATTCACGCCTAAACTGAATGATAGGTGTGGAGTGCTTTTGATACTTCCTTTGTCCTTATCTTCCTGGCATACGTCGGCCTTCGCATCAAGGGGCTTTCTTATGATGAAGGTTTTGGGTCTCATCTGTGCTATATATTGCATATCTGATAAGCGTGAATAGCTGACACCTCAAAACTAGCGTTTGACCTGCTGGCTTGTGGCGCATGTATTCTTGTCCCACGGTGCGCCCATGCGACTTCGCTCTCTCAGAAATTGACCTGACTCTTGACCATGCTCTTGCGAATAGCTTAGCCTTTTATGCCATCGCAAATAATGTTGTCATCCTGTGGGTTCATGCGGTGCGGGGTGCTCCCCTTGCTTATCTTTTCACAGCGCTTTGCGGTCCATGATTTCCGAGTTTGTGTTCTTTATATGTATTGCTGCGACGTGTTTTTCCGGTCTACTCCTGACCCTATACATGCTTGGTGAGCTTCTTGAACTTTTGGCAAACGGCGCACACTAAAATAAACAAGCATACGATACGTGGACTATCCGTGGTATTGCCTGGCTCATGGTGCAGATTTGGTTTGGGAATACCTATCTTAGTTTCGGACAAGCCACAAGCTTTCACCCGGTCCTCGGTCCTATTCTGATGACTTCTTTTGCGGCGTTAGCAAATACCCTCCTTTTGACGAGCATGTGGTTTCAGTCTTTCCTACTATCATCAACTAACATCTTTCCAAAGTCCTCATCTCTATTCTCTCGAATACGGCAGCGCGAATCGATGCAGTAGGTATTCATTCTCTCGTGCTTGGCCTCGTTTAACCATGTTCGTGTCAGAATGCGAATCAGGAGGTATGGAGGACGCGTCATCAGGTGATCATGGCTGACAGTCGCAAAGTATTTATTCCAACACACCATAGCTACCATCGAAGGGTGAGCAGAAGGTCTCGCTTTCTCTGAAAGGCACTAAGCGGGCTTGCAGCGTGAAATCAGATGCCTTGTTTAGCTATCAGCCTCCATTCAACATCCTTGCGTTTTTGATATTGAAACCGGCAAGCTACGTCCTATCTCCACGCGCACTGCATTCTGCAAATGTCTTCTTGATTAAACTCACCGTATGTGAACACCGTCTTTTCATGTTCATTGCTGATGTTATCGAAACAAGTCATTTCCGATCCTAATTGTCATTGCTGTATATGAGCGACATCTAGCTTCTGGTCAGGAGATGAGAGAATCGGGGAGAGATGCGGCACGTTCGTTCTGTCAGAGTCTTCCTCGCCAGATCAAGAACATGCCGCTTGTCGAGTACCTAGTGGGTTCGAAGGTCACTGATCTGTATGACGTCATTTTCGAGGTCGAGGATTCCCGGGATTTCAACTTATTCAACGAATCTGATCCTGGTGATGACGCCCTGCTTTCCCCGGTGCTTGCCTCGACCCTCCCAGCAAGCCCTGTGTCACAATCACCATCCCGCAGGCTTGTCACCCCGTGGGACAACAGGCAGACTTCACGTTCACCGCGGGGACGGAAAATCAGTACCTTGTCGCCTTTGGATGAGACATCCAGTAATGCCAAAGTCTTGTCTCTGGACACGACCACCCCTCTATCACGACTTTTCGCTCGGCCGAAGTCTGTTGTTGACAATGAACCTGACGGCACCCTGCAACGAATCCAAGCCTTGCTGGCTGAGTGCCGCGAACTCCCTGTTCACCGCCTAAAGGATGAGATGAAGGAGTTACAGGTGTGTACAGGCGACACGTCGTCGGTTTCTTTGAACTGATCGTTGTTGCATCAGGAGCGACAGGCTCGCATCGAGAATCTGCTGCTGACGTTGACAAGAGGCCTGCGGAACGAAACGGAGCCTCCACGCCACGTCACGATGTCTTGAGGGTGTTTTGGCTTCTTTCTCGGACAATCTTGAATTCTGGATCGTCTCGTAACATATTTTTTTGTCTCCATTCTCACTGATATGTTCCTGTGGTAAATATTTTGTTTCAGTTTTAGCGCAACGCTGGCTTCCGAATCCACACCAAACAGGGGACCGTCTTCCCATTACAAGCAAGCAACACCCTGCCAGATGGCAATATTAATCGTGACACCATTTGTTAGAACAGTTCTCGCACTCCGGACTCCATTGTTACGTCTGAAGACAAGATGTTAATCATTGAGATATGGAGATTCCAAACCTTCTTCGCAAAGCGGAACTTACACTGCCAGCAAAAGCCATATTTCAACTGTATCCTGTGTTCTACAGTTGACCATACAATGTAATGGCTTGAGATCCGAGACGTGAGCGGGCACTACTAGGGATTCTCACAGGCCTCTCGCATATTTTTGAGTCGGACTTCCCAATGAATAAAACTACTCGCCTCGCACAAGGGCGAGTTGAATGGACCAGGAAATACGACCGTTCGTTTCTTGGGAGCCTGCCCATGTCAGTGTCACGCTTGTCGGCGTGCCATTAGACGACTCTCCGGGGGAGAACACTGTCCAAGTCACGTGCACAGAGATTTCATAGTCTGTAAGGCTTTGTTGCGTGCCGCGACGTATGTAGTACGCTTGCAACCTTGCATGCTCATAGCGCTCATTCCTCTCGATGACTTCCACACCACCACCTATTGGTTCCTTTGTCATCCCGCCAGTGCCGCGTTTGCCATCGACATCAACCTCGAGGAATCGCAGTTCAATAGGCTCTTCTTTCTCTTTTGGACCTCATCCCATGATCTCCTCGTTTGCAGCGGGAGATATGAGTACTTCATCCATTCCACGTCCTCTCGCCCTCGATCCAAACAGGTCCATGCTGCCGAACTCTCCACGATCTTCTCCCAGGCGCCACCGCAGGACGAAGGACAGTAGCAGTCGGCATCCTCTGGCAAACGATACTATGGATGTCTTTCAAGATTTAGAAGCAGAACAAGAACCTGGCGCCGGTGAATGGGGAATGGTGGACCGCATGCGCTTATGGAGGCACGATGCTTTGATGCAGCACCTCTACGAGACTGCCGCGTTCTGGGGAGACAAGATCCTTTCTTGGACGAGTACGTCGCTCTATCCTCTTACAATAAGGAATTTGCACCACTAATTTAATCTTGAAGGTGATCCAAATGATGCGTTTTGGCTGGCTCAGACCTACTTCATGACCCACCAATATTCTCGTGCTGAGAGGCTACTGACGCGTCCCTTTCCTGTCACGACGCCAAGTTTACAATCTACGCCTGTAAACGGATTCGATCAGTCGATGGCCAGTTCTTCTGCGATGGGCAAGCTCTCCCTGGATACAAAGGGGAAAGGCAAAGAGACGGACGTGCAACATGAGCTGATTCATCGACTACCTATGGGTCCAGCGGGATTGATTAAGCTTCCTGAGACCCTTCAGGAGAGCGTTTCTAAGCTTGTCGATATGAGTGTTGCTTGCCGTTATCTCGCAGCGCAATGTCAAGTAAGACAGGGGAATTGGTCCGACGCTGTGGAGATACTTGGGGAAGCAAATCCTTTCCGCCACTCAGGTTCGTCGTGTGCATACTTGTATGAGTGCCGTAGTATTTACATCAGACAGATAGTAGCGGAGCGTCGGTCCCCAACGTAGACGGTGGAATCAAAGTGAGTGGATCCATTCGAGCGTTGCGATTATTCTCATCTTCCAAGGTTGAAGCATCCATGTGTCACTTGCGAGGCATTCTCATGCTTAAACTCAACCGCGGAGAACAGGCTAAGCTCTGTTTCATGGAGTCTTTGACTTTGGACGTAAAGTGTTATGACGCGTTTAGTCAGCTCATAAGCGGAGAGATGATGACCCCAGACGAAGGTTGGTCTTATGTGGTGGTGATCTCTGCAGAATCTGATTTTTTTTGACACCAGAGTGGGAATTTGTACAGGGTCTTGCGTACAGAGAACAGACCAAAGAGGATGCAGACTTCATCCAATTAATGTATACTTCTCGACTGCGGAAGCATAGACATGCTGAAGAACATGCTCTTACGCGGCAACGGCTTGTAGACGACTTCAAACTTCATGACAATCCGGACGTCTTGTACAGCTTCGCCGATGCATTGTTTACTCAACTTCGTTGGGCAGATTGCTACATGATCACTAGCAGGTGAGATCCTGCTCTCTAGGGCCACTCTGTCTTATCTGTTAAGCATGCGCGCTGCAGGATCCTAGATCTCGTCGCATTTCACGACGCTACAATGCCGTTGCATATTGCATGCATGTATCATTTATCACATCTCCATTCCAAACTCTTCGTCCTGGCGCATGAACTTGTCGATAGGGAGCCAGAAAACCCAATAAGCTGGTATGCTGTTGGTGTATACTATCTCGGCTCAAACAAATGGTCTCAGGCGAGACAGTATTTCAGGTTGGTGGTCTGGTCCTCGTGTCTGAGTTCTACTACTGACCCGCTACAGCAAAACCTCTTTGATGGACCCCCGCTTTGGACCAGCGTGGATTGCTTTCGCGCATACTTTTGCCATGGAAGGCGAGCATGACCACGCAGTCACGGCATACTCGACGTGCGCCCGAATGTTTGTTGGGTCTGTGAATATCCTTTCGGTGCAATATACGTCGTTGACTTGTGCTAGGTCCCATCTGCCGCTCCTTTTCGTTGGCATGGAGCAGATAGTGCTCTCAAATCATCCACTTGCCGACGAGGCTCTCAACGCTGCGAATGCTGCGTGCGACACTGACCCTCTTCTAATTAACGAGCTGGGTGTCATGACTTTCACCCGCGGAGAGTAAGCTATCTTGCTTTGAAAAGGGGCCCCCTCTAAGCGTGGTTTTAGCTTCCAACGTGCAGCAGATCTCTTCCGACGATCTCTTGACCTTGCCCACGTCACACAGTCGTCACAAAAGTCGTGGACTACCACGTATTTGAACCTCGGAACGTGTTATCGAAAACTGAAGTGAGTTCCAGGACCCTGAGTTTGAGCTCCACCCTAATTTTCTCCATGATACAGAAACTACGAATTGGCCAAAACCAATTATAAGCGAGTACTCGAGATAGAACCACAACATGCTCAGGGACTTGGTTTCCTCGCAATGGTCTACCACCATCTTGAGGACATTGATCAAGCCATTGTCACATACCATGAAGTATGCCCCACTATCCATAGTGTCTTGAACATTTTCTGACTGCCGTTAGGCGTTAAGTGTCGATCCCATCAATGGCCATCTCACCGAGTTACTCAATCTTGCCTTGGAATCAAATGCTGCGTGTGGTTCATGGGAGAAAGTATATCCTGGGGGAGAGGAGGCATTTCGGGGGATGATGGCATCTCTCAAGATCAAGTTTAACGAGAAACCAAAGAAAGCGGGAGAGGCCAGAACTGACGATGCGTCTCGTTCGGAGGACTCGATGAACGTTGGTTGACCTGCACACAGAGATGAATCACCATACGTAGGTCCTACATGGCGCATCCATTACGGTCCCTCCGAGCCTTGAAAACACGAGGTCTTAATGTAACACGGAAACATTCCGTAAGGATACGCCACAGTGGAGCAGGGGACCCACGCTTCCCGCTTGTACAGGTATCTCAGATGATTCGGGGTGGGCCCCAGTACACCACCCCACATGTACTGCCGAAATGCCGAGCGCTTCGTTCTCCACAATCTCTCACATCTTTCCTATACGCTCGTCGTTCGGTCCAACAAATGGGATGGGTGTCGCGTTTACGGAACGCCATTCTTATTTCATGTTGACACAACCCTTTTTTTTTGGTTTACACACATCTCCCGCTAATGTTGGCTGACTCTTTCAATGTCCTCCCATCTTACACCCTTAACTATGAGTTCGCTAATTGAACTGACCGACCGTCTAGAGTTGTCGATGCATGACTCCCCCGACTGGGACTCATTGGTACGTGGGATCCTGCCCAACGGATCCTATTTGACCTCTTTTTAGGACGACGTTCTCAGTACCCTGCTAGCTTCTCCCTCCCTCCCGGACAAGACACTTGATATATGCCGTCACACCTGTAGCCAGCTTATGTCGGACGACGGACGGCTCACCGCCGTGGTCCATCCTCACAACGCACATCGTCTATTCAATGTGCTCGTGAATATCGGTAACCTCATGCATAGAATTGACAGCACTGTGCCAACCACGACGGAGTGTTTCATGCATGCGATCGAGGTTGTCATCCAGACGCCAGACTTATACTCCTCCCCAAGTACTCACAAATTATGCTTTCGGGACTTCATTGTCGCAGCTTGGGCAATTGGCATGACTTTGTCCTTTGTTCGCGAGTCGCGCATCCATCCGCACATAGTGCATGCACTTCAGTCAGGCGGCCCAGTGAATATCCTCACCTGCATTGGTAACCCCAGCGTCGATATTCTGGGAGCAGTCCATGCTGCTGGCGATGACTTTATACAAGCTCTGACAGACCCATCAGCGGGTACCTTGCCGATTTTTATCTTATTCCCTGACCAGATTCATCACCTTTCCACTCTCATGTTCCCTGCGCAGGAGAGATTCTTTCCGGCCATTCCAACCCCGCACACGCCCGCCGATCCCTCCAATGAGCAATACTATCAAGAGGGCAAGATGGCAATGGCTTCTGTGCTTCTATGTCTCGCTCGTCGTTTTCAAACCCCTCACGCTACTGGCCTCGTTGGTGTTTCCGGGAAGCCATATTGCACAGTTGATGCACTCGTTCTCCTCCTGCATTACCTGGCTGCGTCGCTATTTCCCAACGCTTCCACTTTTAATGACATTGGTGTCATATTATGCAGCCTTCGTCCTGGGGAACTGGCTACCAACGCACAACATCAGCAGATGAGCGGTCGTGAAGTTGCACGATTGTACTACGAAAAAGGGTTACAGCTCGACCCGTCTCACCCTCATATTCTTTCGAATCTTGGCTCACTCTTGAAGGACGCTGGCCACACCATCCACGCGATTGGGTACGTTTTCCAGAGGTTGGTTGACGCGCAGCTCAATCTCCGCCAATGAAGGGTTTTTAATCATGCTCTGACATTCCATCCCGAACTGGATATTGCCCTGGTCAACATGGCCAATACCCTGAAGGACACAGTACGTTTTCGCCACAGCCTCGGCGTCATTCCAAGGCTTGACTAAGATGCAGGGCCAATGCGCTGAGGCAGTTCCATATTATCTGCGGGCCATATCAGCGAATCCTGATTTTTCTGATGCTTACTGTGGACTAAGCCAATCGATGAATGCCATCTGTCAATGGAATGAACGAGGTGCCTTGAATCTGCGATCCGATACTGGAGAAACACTGATCAGTCGTAGCTACAAGGATGCAAAAGGTAGTAGAGGATTGCGAGAGACAGCTCTCGCATGCATGCGGCCAAAGCATGGGACTGCTTCGCACACTGTCGCTCGACGATTGGATGGGCCTGGTGCGGTACGCTCGCTCAGGACAACTTTCATCTTTCGAAGAGAAGGAATGGACTGCACGCTTTCAACTTTTCCTTGGAGACGAGTCCCGTCGGTCATCGGGTTATCTTGACGAGGCCAGCTTTTTGATACGTCTAATGGCATGGTGTCAAACAAGAATGCAACATTCATGGTACATCAAGGCCTACGGCAGAGTTTCCCACTCCGAGTGTGCACACCCCACACAGTTTCACGGTACAGGTATGACAATACCTGGCTCCGTCCTTTCATCCATCAAATGTCCCAGACTACCACCAATTCTGCCCTTTCACACCGTACGTTCCTTCATTGGTAGAGCGTGACCCTCGCATGACATCACTTTTGTAGTTCATCTTTCCATTGACGGCTCGAACCATTCGCATGATCGCACATCGAAACGCACTCAATGCTTCCTTCATGGCTCTTACTTGCACGGGGATGGATTCGATTGTGTGCCCGCCACCCCCTCCGCCGCTCCATGGCAGGCTCAATGTTGGCTACGTGTCGAGCGACTTCACGTGCGTGCCGCCCATCACTTGAGTCTTCCCTTTGACTTGGTCTGCGTCTCTTACAGTGACCACCCGTTGACGCATCTCATGAAATCGGTTTTCACGATGCACGATAGGAAACGGTTCAATGTATTCCTCTACGCTACAAGCCCAACAGACGGATCGTCCTATCGACAATACTACGAACGCCAAATCAATTTTCACTTCATTGACGTCTCGTCATGGTCAATTAGCAACATAATAGATAGAATCGTGCAAGATCAGGTACACATTCGTAAGCGATTCAACTATTCTAAATACTTTTCCCTGACCTTTGGGCAGTCGTCAATTTAGGCGGGTACACCAAAGGTGCCAAAAATGAGATCTTCGCTGCACGCCCATGCCCAGCCCAGGTCTCTTTGATGGGATTCGCAGGAACATTGGCAGCGGGTCAGTGAGCATTCTCGTCATTTAACGCTGATGGTACTGATATAGTTATAGGCTGGTGCGACTACCTTGTGTGTGACCCGATTGTTTGTCCTCCGGATCTCTTTCAAGTTCATGCTGGCCATCTACTGAGGTCTTCAAGTATAAGTCCATCTAGGGACATATGTCAAGATATCGGCGTACCGGTCAACGAAGGGAGTGACCCAGCGTCACCTGTCACCGACTGGATCTAGTGCGCGTTTAAAGCAAATAAACTCATTCCTCACCTGACAACTCCATGGTTCCAGCACTGAATGTCCAATATATATGCCGGTAAGTTGACGTGTTAAGGCCCATTTTCCCGTCTCAATACGATTATACAAGCACACCTACTTTGTGACTGATCACAAACAAGCTTGTCGCCCAGACAACTCTACCACCCAGCGGACAGCTTCACAACGCTGGCAGGATGAACTACGGCGTCGAGATGAATTGAGAGCATCAATATTCCCCGATTTACCAAAGTGAGTTGTTGCGACGACATCCCACTACATTTTCACACAGCTGGCAATCTAGAGATATCGTTATATTTGCCAACTTCAACCAGGTATGGTGGTTGGTTGCGTGTGTAAGTCGGTGTTTAACTAGAGCTTCTAGCTATACAAGGTATCACGATATAACTCGCCTTGACGTGAACTAACGCGGCACCGCTATGTAGATTGACCCTGTGAGCATTTCTCTCTCGGATTCCGCCAGTCAGCTTATGCAAATATCCCAGATAATCTTCTGGACTTGGCTGCGCATTCTTACACGTGTTCAGCACAGCATACTGTGGCTACTTCGCTTTCCCGCAGCAGGGGAGCCCAATCTTCTGCAGACTGCGATAGCATGGGCAGGTCCTGAAGTGGCATCTCGAATCCGATTTACCGACGTTGCCCTGAAGGAGTACCACATCGCTCGCTGCTGCGTAGCTGACCTGGTATTAGATACCGCTGAGGTGCGCCGGTCATTTTTACCGTCGTACTTACAAATGTAGCTCTGACTGAGGAACGAAACTTTGCCGCCTTTGAGTAGTGCAGCGCCCACACCATTGCTGCCGAGTGAGTATCATATATATTGGCCTGCCTATCGCATAACCGAAGTAACACCGTTTTCAGCGTACTCTGGTCAGGTACTCCGATCATAGCTTGTTTATGGCCGAGTCATAGGCACAAAATGTCCTCCCGCGTCGCAGCCAGCCTTGCATATGCGACGGGATTTGGAGAGCAAATGGTGGTGCATAGCCGAGAAGAATATGAAGATCGTGCGGTAGCGCTTGCTTCTACATCCAAGCGCTCGGCAACCCAACCTGACACAATGGCGAGGACGTTCCTGGAGGGGCAGAACGAAAGTGGGGCGGGAACAATGGCTCAAAGTTGGTCAGAGGAATCAGAGATCCTAGACCTCCGTAGACGCCTTTTTCTGGCTCGGGACACCATGCCACTGTTTGATACAGAGCGATGGGTTAGGAACCTGGAGAAAGGTTTCGATGCCTTGTGGAAGCGATGGGTGGAAGGGTTGCAGTTTCGGCCAGGGCACGGTGGTGCAGGATGTATCACAGTGAAGGACGAGGACGATACACTTCTGTCATTCGGTTAGCTTCCCCAGAGGTCGTCTGGCCTGGATTCTACGTGCACGCCCTATGATAATTGTATACCGTTGTGCTGTCTATGATGAGATTTGAGCCCCTTTGTCATCACGTGTTTCAAGTTGCAGAACGACTTCTCTAAGTCTTGTAGACCACCTCCAGAGTCCAGGCCACTAGTACTATGTCCGAGTTTGACGGCACTTCGCTGGGCGCGGTCTTCGTCAACATCGACACACCCGCCCCGGATGACAGCCCGTTTCGTCTTTTGGCTGAGCTCGCCGACCATGCCTTCGGACTCGCCGATGATCACGCTGGCTACGACCCATCCGCCATTTCTTCCAATGTCAATCGGTTTGCTAGCATACTCTACCCGGTCGACAATCCAGAAATGAAACCCTATCCAATCAAGGTCGTCTTGCAGCAGAACTGCCCTGCTCTGCACGTCAATCAAGTAACTGTCGACTTCCAAACGAGGACCGCGGAGTGTGAGGGTCAACCCAATCTTGACATTAAACCGGAACAATTTGACCGTGTCTTGGTAGAGATAAAATCATATCTGGAGGCAGCATGGAAGAGAAATATCGTGAGGGAGAGGTTGCGCCTAGCTCAGGAAAACCGCGCTTGGACGGTGAGGATGGAGCACATCACCTTTAATCACCAACCTAACAGATATCCAGGGTTTCATTGAGCGCCTCCAAGATCGTGGTCTCATCCCTGCCGACTCATTGACGGACATCGTCGCTCCCACTGGCAAGCGATGCCCTTTATGCAACAAACAATCGACATTCTGCGCTCGCTGTGAGCGGGTCATATGCAAGAACGAAGCATGCGCTGCTTCCCTCGTTATTCCTTTCCAAGCATGCTCTCAGCATGCCTTCGTAGTGGCGTGCTGTACATGTCTGGAGGTTGCCGAAACACTTCCGTCACTTGGGCAATGTCCCAGTTGCGACCTTTGGTTCTGTTCATATGAATTGACTTGGTGTCTTGGTCGACCAAAAGCCATCTCGGACAGGCAGCCCAGAACTCATTCGCCCCGCGTATCCAGCGATGCTCGTGAACATCCAACAAAGGTTATCGGGTGTTCTGGTTGCACTGTCGGGGATGATCTACGCCGTTGTTCCAACGACAAGTGCTGGTCGAGGTCAGCTGGACACGTCAACGTCTGCAAATCGTGCGCCCCAGATGGCGGCCTTCAGTGTATGTGCGAGCAGTGTTGGACTTGCGACGACTGCAAGGCAACTGCTGCCCAGAGCTGCTTCATGGGATGCCCGCGCTGCCGGAAGGTGTATTGCCTCTACGAGTGCGAGTATATCCGATTTTGCATGGAATGCAGACGCCCTACCTTGTGCGATGACTGCATAGAAGAAGAAGAACCCGGGGCAGGAACAAAATCAAGAGAGGGGGTGTTGCTTGAAGCACAATGCAGCACCTATCATTGTTTGGGGAAGATCTGTGGGGCATGCTTGGAAACGACTCGATGTTCTGGCTGCCAGAAGGCTTTTTGCAGTGCATGCACAGGATTCGAACGTTGTGAAACATGCAACGACCACTTCTGTGCTTCTTGCTGCCTCGCGCGTAAAGGACGATGCAACAAATGCGACTGTGTACTCAAACAGGTAGATAACTGGAAACACCTCAGGTTGTAACATGATACTGATACACTTTATCTTGTTTTAGTCGCTAGATGAGGACGACGTGTGACTGAGGGTCTCGGAGCGCGGTCAGCTGGAGGAGAGGAGCACCTCACCTGGGTTGGCGAGTGATTTTGTGTCTACTATTGTACGTGTGGGTATATGAGCGCTTGTATGCGAGCCATAGTATGTACAGATGTGCATTGCAATTGTGTCCCAGGACTCCACATAGGCTAATATTTAACTAAGTATCCTTGGTCAATCGGGACGAGTCAACGGAACGGAGCGGGGGCATCATGCATTTGATTCCGACTACCTTCCTTTTCGAGTTACACTACTTCACAAATATCACAATCGATAGAGTCATTCTCGTTTTTTAAATCTGTCTTTCAACAACTGTATACTCCTTGACTTTCACCTTCGCAGGATATCGAGGGCGCATATCAGACCCATCAAGTTCAACGTATGGCGTCGCATACTCGGTCACGACGAACCTAAAGGTGGGGTGGAATACTACTAGTAATCAGAAATGATCTGAACTTATGTTGTCTTTGAACCGCATCGTTCCAACTAGCGGTTCAGAGGATGTTTGACAGCCGACGACAATACTTCCAGTAGATATCTAGACTCCGTAATTTCTTCAAAGGGCCCAAGGTAACGACCAATATTGTGGAGACTCTACCCCACATCGCTTCCCCGTCATGAACCACCAGGCATCCACAAGACATCATACAATCACTAAGCATCCAAATATACACGAATACATACTAGGCACTCGCCAGCGAAATGTCATAAAGGCATAAGGTACGTAAAAAAGGGTGTCATATACGATCTGCGACTGATGTCGCCTTAATGCAAATAAGCAAGATTTAACAGGATAAAAACAGGAGTGCGCAAGTAATGCGCTCATAGGAGGACTGAGCAGTCAGTTTGAGGGGGTAGAAGGTGGCAAAAAAGATAGAGATAACAAGAGGAACACACTGGAAGGGAAGGGGCGTTAGCAGCTGCGATACACCAAGGTGAGCTTGACTTACGCCACCTAAACGGACGCGCTGAGCCCCATCGCTCTTGCTCCGGCACCAATACCGCCTTCCCATGCGAAGAATCTCTCGCCCGTCGAGCTGTACTCGGCATCGTTCTCGAGACCCATCAACTCATCATCATCGTCCCACGAGCGGGCCGCACTTCTAGTGCGCGCCCACACCGATATGAACAATATGCGCTTCAACTTCGGGTTCAGGAAGAACCAGTGCGAAGACCAGAGCAAGGCTCCACCTCGGCGTTTCAGACGGACATGACGGAAGTCCGAGCGCTGAGGAGAGTCGCCGCTACTACTGCCGCTACTGTTGTTGCGCATGGGTATGCGCTGGCGCCGATCGTTTGTATAGGCACTGGGTAAAGAGGTACGGTAGCGAGGGGATGGTGATTCGTCGACATCATAGTCGTCAAAGTCAAACGCTGCGTCATCGTCGATGTCATCCGAGGAGTACTCATCGCCTACAGACGCAACGTCATCCTCATCATCGGAGTAGTCATTGGCGTGAGGGTCAGAGTCGATGTCGGGCGAGTAGGAAAACACCTGACAGTCGCTCAGGCCAATGGCCTCATCCAAAATCCGGTACAGAGTCGGGTGAGTTCCTGACACTATTTGGGGAGGTGCGTATGGGCTTGCCACCATCTGTGTTAAAAGCGATGATGATGACGAAGTTGGGACCGAGGAAGGGAAGAAGTTGGGTGATGTTGGTGGATAGGCCGAGTATGTTCGCGGTGCACGCACACCACTGCGGAGAGGTGACAGCAAAGTTGTACTCAGTGAATTGAGCACACTGGCGCCGTTCTTCTCTTTATTGAAGTGTGCAGGACGCACGTCAGAGAACTCGTGGTCCGGAAACGCAATGTTTAGCGTTGCTATCAGAAGGTATAACGTCTTGCGGGAGGCATGCTTGTCCATGAGGCCAAATGGGGTCTCTTCAGGCTCATGATCAAGCCATGAGGGCAGGGGGGGTGAATGAGACAGTTCGTCGTTGTATGCGTGTTCGAGTGACTTGAAGAGTTTCTTGTCGCGTTTGATGTTCTTACAACTGTAAGCTTCGATTCTGGTGTGGACTGAACATTCTGGACCCTCGTGTGTCAGGGATTGAGCGAGGCGAGACAATTCAGGGAATTCTATGTATTTCATTATGTATAAGGTGGTGACGGGGAGGAAGTGACACTGGGACGTGGTGGCGATCAACGACGACGGTGAGAGGGGACGGAGGGAGCTGTCGGAGTGGAAACACGCCCAGCATTGCCACCAAATCCCTTTTCAGAAAATGTGGCACTGTCTCTGTACTCCGTCTCATTGAAACGTGCGATGTCGTTTTCCATGTTTCTGGCCAGGCGAAAGCTCTCGTTATCTGAGAGACGGCCCCTATGCATATAGTCGCAAGACGTTCATCAACGACACATAATATATCTCCAAGATAATCGCGAACGATTCAGAGTTAACCTCGCTGCTCAATGGTACAGTACACGATGGGGGCCCTCCACCTACCCTGCGACTTCACATTATTGCATGCAGCGCTAATAGCCATTGAATAGCCACCACAATTCCCATCCATCCTGGTAGCTATCTCTCACCCGAACCTCCTCCCACGGCGCTTTCAAGTTTGCGTTGACCCCGGCACACGTGCTAGTGTCATGCACACACATGCGTGAACGCAGGTTTCTACTTTGCTTTGATATTCTTGAACTCCAGTGCACGCAGTTCATCTTGCTCCTTTTCTAGTCTTCGCAGAATTATCCGCCCATAGGTATCAAAGTGTGGGCCAAATACTTATTTGGACATAGAATACTTCATTTCCTTGGATCTGCAAGCTCTAATTAGTGCGTGCAACATATATCATAGAACCATCATTGTTTTGGAAGGAGAGGTTCTGTCTGCCCTGCATAGGAAGTTGCCAAGGTGAGGCGTTCCCAGAGCCAGTACTAGTTCTAACTTACGAATGTGAACGTTTGAACTCCCATCAGATATAATGGCGTTGTCTGATTTGACAACTTTCTCGGAGCACTTCATGTTCGTTCAACAACGATTACCGCAACAGCCTTTGTGGAGGCAGGCTACGCCGTCAGGTAGTCCCCAGTGTACCAAGCCGATCTAACTAAATGACTTACCCCAAGAATTGACAACGGAGGTCTTGTCGACAGCATAAAGTTAAATGTTTCTGCGGCAAGCCTCGTTTCACAACCCGCATGGTATCACTTCTAGGTCTGACAACCTTCTTCAGACTCCAGAAAGAGGCTTGCTAATCACATTCTCAAACTTGTTGCTCGTGCGTTGCACACGGGAGGATTGCCAGGACGGGATGCTTCTTGGATTTTGAAGATACTCGAGGATGAACAGCAGATCGCTGAAAGTGAGGGTTTCTCACCCCTCGTTCCCGCACGACGAGCAACCGAGACTGGTGACTCAAGGTCCGTGCCCAACCCCCGCCCAGAAATGCGGCCTAGTCAGCTATTGAGCAAGATAAGCAGTGATACTGATTCGACGAATCAGTGACTGTAGTTCCAGCTCGAGATAGTGGTATAGATGCAGTTTCCTAGTGCCGGCTACTTGCTGTCCACAACTAAGGAATGACCAACCCTAGCTTCCGATAAACATAAAATATTGGAAACGATACCCGTCTCGATAGCTAATGTATTTGCGACTTCCCGTTTCTGGCTTTGAGTTCAGTGGAATAGGGCTGTTCCATACGGTACACAGGATTGCCGGGAAAGATCTGTAGACTCATCTCGTAAAAAACCCTACCATCAGAGACGAAACCGACATACCGTGAAACCGTCATCAGGAGTGGGTCCACTGGTCAAATTCGAACCAGCTTGCCAGATGAGGACGCCAGTCAACCCACTGTCGACGACGGTAGAGTACCAGTTGTTGTATGTAGCAGTCTGGTTCTGATAACTATAGACGCCAAACTCTTCCAGCAATACGGGTTTGTTGTATGTTGCTTGGGAGCCGCGGTGGTTCTTGATCCAATCGTGGCCCCAGACCATCGCGCTGTTTGAGAGGACAGGATGGTCAGGGTCATACAGGTCGTGACAAGCAAGGTTGGAGTGCGTCTACCTTGGGGTTTCCTCACTCCAGGTGAACTGTGTGATTGGTTTTGAAATTCGCGATACCGAATCCGAGGATGAAGAATAACTCTTACCGGGTAGAGCTATAAACGGGATTATGTGAGTGATATGAGTTAAAACGTGGAAGCAACGCACGTGGAAAGTACCAAAGTCAATAGTATCAATAGCCAAGTTCGTGTTGAAGTCGATTCCCTGAGAACCACTGGAACAAGATCTTGGTTAAAGGGAACGCACAATCCATATTCGGAGGGGAGGACAAACTTGTAGGAGCTATCCGTGCTGTGAGGCCAGTTGAACCAGCCTTCGTCGCCAAGCGTAACGAGGTGGTTACTATCCAGGGACTTGATGTAGGCTGACATTGTTTTGACCCATTTAGTGATCATCGTGGTTGTGCATGTTCCGGAAGATGCGCTGCCGACGATGTCAGGGTTTGGTTCACTGCAAGAAAAGAGCGAAGCTCCTTACGTAGTAGAGCCAGTACAGCGGGGCTCGTTGGCTATGGGGCATATCAGACACAGGAGCATCAGGTGGGCACGCATACACACCGAGCTCCCAAGCAAAGATGGTCGGTTCATCAATGTACTTTTCGACCCACGCTCTGACGTAGTTTTTATAGGCAGCCTAGCGCATGTGAGAGTAAAACTACTAAATGAGAGAAGGGAGAAGGAAAAAACCTACCATGATTTGTGGGTTCGTATAGAAGTAGTCATGGGGTTGGCCCTCGCCGACGATTTGGTTGACATAGGTATCCATTCCTCCGTAGTCACTCCAGTTGTTTGTGAAAGTGACGATGAGCCGTATGCCATTGGCTTTCGCTGCAGCAATGACGTTGTCTGGGAGGAAGGTGAACAACATGAGCACGCATTCATAAGTTTCTGAAGATGTGGTCGAGCTGACCGAAGTTCCCTAAACCGGTTGGGCCATAGTTGATAGTAGGTGTGCTGTCATTCCAGAGCTGGTAGTATTCCCCAGTAGGGGTTGTCACCTCGTTGAAACCCCTGTCAATCATCAGAACAAGCCAGGCTTCGGTTAGCACGCGGACGTGAGGTTAAACTCACAGGGAACACTGACCAAGTGCGGACGGTTGTGCCTCCGGTGGCTGCGATGTCTTTGAAGGCGACGTTCATCTCATCGGCGGTAAGACCCGTGAGACCAACCCAGTAGGAGTTAGACCTGTGCCAGGACATATTTGTTTACTGCCTCACACTGAGCAAGGTGTGATACTAACCCGAAAACGGTGTACGGCTTGTCATTGAGCGTAAACCCCTGACCCTTTGCCTTGACGAACCCAGTGGATTGTCTAGCAGCGGGCCCTGCAAGCTTGCAAAAAAAAAAAAGAGGCGTGGTCAGTCCGTGGACGAAACAAGATCAGCAATGGATCGTGTAAGCATACTAACCGACAAAGCAGCCAAAGCTAAGCTGACAAAAGTAGTGCTGAGTTTCATATTAGAGGAACAGTTCGACTATAAACAAGGAGACCTCGAGACGAGTGATCCGACCAGTATCCGGTCAGACGCTTTTAAACATGACGGCAGTCGAGGGTCGCAGAGATAAAGTCTCTCCTATAGGTCGCCGGCGTAAATCTCGGAGAAATACAGGCGAGCTTTCGCTGGCACCAATATTAATAACCAGGCTTAAGTGCAGTTGTGTTATATAACACACATCTTTGTTCTTAGACCTGGCCCATTCTGGGTTCAGGAACTCACTAGGCCTGATTGAACGTTGAATATTAATACTGACATCTACACAGGCGCAGTCACCATCAGCGCTGGACGGACAGCCCATAAGGAGATCGTATGCATACCGTCAAACTCGCCAGTTTGCAGCGTTTCTTCGATACTCACAATCCCTTTGCCAAGAAGTATATCCTCCCCTCGCTGTTCGTCCTTGTAACACTCCACCTCCAGGATCCTATTGACCTTGCCTTCCCCAAAACCGCAAAGAAGGGAAAACCGGAATCCGCAACCCAAAACGGAAGACGGCCCCCCCTCCGAACCAACTTGGGCCCGTTCCGTAAGCCCGAAAAAAAAGCTTGGGCATATGGATTTTGTTTGTAGAACGAAGCTAGACGGAGGTGTCGGGCTTTTAGCACGACAACTACGAGTGTGCCGATTTCCAGCGGCTTGGACATGAGCGATTTGGATTATATCCAGAGTCAAGAAATTGACCCGTTGAAGTGTCAGGGCTGTGATCTAGAGACTACAAAGCTGCACTAGTGCGGCTGCGCACGGGAAGTCACTATGAATCACAGGATCACTGTTAACGTCAAGATGCCAGATAGACAACACCGCTTGAGCGTAATACAAAATCGTTGATAGGCAAAAATATTCTATTGGCCCCTAAACTTGTGATCTATACGATGACGATTCCAACCTTCTATGCTGCGTGACCGTGTCCTGGGCTACTGAATAGCATGTTTCGATGCGGAGACGATATCCTCTATTGAGATCGAAGACGT
>MU121035.1:11183-62955 GCA_014904835.1 Paxillus ammoniavirescens
TTGACATCCGACTCTCATCGCTGTCAATGCTCCACCCAGATCTCACGCGCATCCTGCTACCCGAACCGCCACCTACTGGAAGTCTTTTCACGACTTGACCTGGGTCTCGTTCCACATCTTTGAGCTCCCTGTACGCGCAGCAGAATATCCAAGCTGTCCGGCCTTTGGATTCACCGGCATCAAAGACCATGGGGCGGGATGGTACCTCTTGGGGGATGTGATGGTAATTTGCAAACATCTTGGGAGCTTTCCCAGAAGTCGTGCTGGTCAATGCCAGAAAGAACGGAAGACCTGGCGCAAACAGGTTCTCTACCTCCGACTCCTTGCATGGCCGCTCGTTGAATCTAGCTACGAACGGCTTGTACGACTCATAGTCCATCAGCGCAACATGGCTCCGGAAGTTTTGTAACAATGAACCATCGACTTCCGTCCCATGGGCTGAAACGACGTCGCGAAATGCGGCTAGAGACGATGCTTGGGAAGCATACTGTGTATTAAAGTTGGCCCGAATGATCCTCAGAAGCAGACGATCAGTTTTTTCTGTTAAGACTGTCCGCAGCTTTGGTGTCAAGGAACTGCAGGGAGCGGGGGTGGCTGGGAGTTGGGACATTGGGACATTGGGGAAAGCGAGTAATCTCCACCTGAGCGCTGCATCTGTGCGGAGATGGATTTGGGAACCGACCAAGCGCCTTGCGGCATTTTCACAGAAATTCTGGGATTTTGACGCCGCCACGGCCCACGCCGTGGCACGGGCATGTACTCCTTGCAGGCTTCGGCTTGTAAGGCCGTGGGAACTTGGGCTTTGTTCCATGGCCGCTACGCTCCAAGTCGTCCCTCGCTTCGTCAACTTGCCAGTAGGCTTCCATGAGCTTCCAAGACGTCGAAACTGGGCTGTCTCGTTCAGGACAGCCTAGTGGTATTACCCCTCAATCACGCAAAGACTCTCCATTTCTTTCCTTACAGTCTTCCCTGTCTCTTCAAGTATTCAAGATCAACAGCAATGTCCAGGGAATATTGAAATTGGTGGATCAGCTTGGTACGACACAAGACTCTGCCTCCCTCCGCAAATCTCTGTGCGTTACGTTTTGGGACTCCATCAAGCTATACTGACTGATTATATACCAGCCATGATCTCACCGAAACAACACGCGCCATGGCTAAACATGGCTCCGAGGACTTGAAGGGGCTTGCATCTGTGGCAGCCTCAAGTGTAAGTCGATGTTTTCGGACATGTAGATCGGGGCTTGACCCTTTCATTCAGCCTCACCATAAGATGTCGCTGCAGAAGACCTCCCACGACCTGCAACTGTCCCTTGTAGCCTTCCAGCGAGCACAACAAGTCAGTGCGGAACGACAACGTACAGTCGTTGAATGCGTGAAGATTGCGGTGGAAGATGAACAACCTCGTCTTTCGTAAGCCTATCATGTTGGTCCACTGTCCGCACTGCGCGTTTAACCTCTGTCAAGTGAGCACAGCTCGCCGCAGCAACGGCAGGCCCAGCTGCTTCAGTCCCAGTTGTCTCCTCATGAACTTGCATATCAAGAATCTTTGGTTCAAGAACGCCAGGTAGAGATTCAGGAGATTGAGACGGGGATACATGAGCTATCAGAGATTTTCCGGGATCTTGGTACCCTAGTCAACCAACAGGGCGGCATGCTAGGTATGTAATGCGGCAACGTTCCATCGTTCGCATGTGTAAACATTGACACTTTCGTTCAAATATCAAGATAATATCGAGTCGAATGTTTACTCGATAGCTGTTGACGCTCAGGCTGGCGCTGAAGAACTTTCCAGTGCATCGGAATACCAGCGGAAGGCTGGTCGTCGGGCCGCGTGTTTGATGACTATCATCGTGTTCGTAGTGGCCGTTGTACTCATAGCGGTGCGTCATTCTGGATTTGTCTTCATGTTCGGAGCATTGACCTTGGTTCATGTCCGCTTCCTCAGATCTTGTCATAGCAGCCGGTGTGTCTTTAACTTTGGACCTAGTAGCATGCCCAAGCGGATCAGGTTCAGGGCCATGACTGGAGCGAACCCTTCCTGAGATGTCAGGACGTCCATGTAGAACAGGAAAACGAGGACAGCAAATTCTGTGGTTTCGTTCCAATATGGTTTGTTCGCCGGTGCTTACTGTATTCAATTAATATCACGGAATTGACGGCAGCACTGGAAACATCTTTTGCACATGATTGAAGACTGTGTGTATCATATATCAAGGCCGGATGAAGGCACATTTTTCTTTCGGAATCCTCTCCCTCCGTGCCTGGAATCGTCAGTCTCTCTGACATAATTCCTCATAATTCTAGCCGCTCGGCGAATTTCCTCCGAGATGAAGCACTGATGAAGCCTTCGTTCCCTATGTCAAGAAAACGTCCGAGTCGTACATACCGATGTAGTTCTTTCTTTCCCACCAAAGTCCCTACATAATCCCACCGGAGTCGGTCGCCTCAGGTTGCTGTTCTGCGTTTGTCGCCTCCAAGAATTATGGTCCTCTACTCGCTCGTACTGTTGGGTGTAGTTGTCTCCGCATGTGCTACACCTGTCGTATATGACGGCCGTGCACCGTACAGCTACACGGGCGACGACCTCAACAACTCCGTTGATCCATATCTTTCGTGCGTTTGTTTTAGCATCGCCGTTGTTCTTGCGCTCATGTTCCGATTCAGAGTCGTCAAAGGCAGCACCGAGAATGCGACATACGTAAGTCCTCGTCGACGTCCTACAGTTGTAAAATATCAATTCTCAGCAGTACACCACTCTTCTGGGGCACTCTCTGGATCCGACGCCGCTCTGGAACGAATACCTGTTCCCATGGCTGCCTCCGCACGCCACTGAACAACCGATGACGATCTCCATTGACAATACCTCGATCTTCGTTCCTGGCGGTAATCCTCAGAACGGGTTTCGCCGTACCGAACTCATCGCTCAAAAGGACAATAACCACACAGCTCTCAACGGCTTGGCGGATGTTGGTACAACTGTCTTCCACGTCTCTATCCGAGCGGACGACATGCTTCCTTTGAACATGAGTCACGAGTATCAGATCGTGTGGATCGAACCCAACGACGGGAGCCATGTCTTTGAGATTCAGCTCGGTACGGTCAGGATGAGGGTGGATATGTACTTGCGCTGATCGTAACACCCACAGGGTCTCCTTTCACCAATCCCACGGGGCCCCTCCCAGTCGCAGACGCGCACTACCTCAAAGTCAGGAATCACGCGCTCGACCTGTTGTTCGAGACCCCCTTCACGTCGGGCGACTGGCACAACTTCGCAATCCAGATCGATTGGACGCAGTTGACCCTCGGGGTGTTCTATTCCACGAACGCGCAGCCTCTTGAAGCTGTCACGGACCTCGAGGATAACTCTAGTACGCTTCCCGGCGCGGCTGGGCAGGGTGACTATCATTTCGGGGTGCTCAAGGTGGGTTAGCGTCTCTGACGATGTGTGTCCCGATCTCGCTGACGTTCTCTCCGTCACGGTGTGTATGGTGGTTACACAGCTTCCCCTCGTGAACCCTTCGGACACGCCATCAGAACAATCCGACGTCGTCCATTATGGGATCCAGGAGGGTGACAAGGAGGCGCTGACGTATTCTGGGGTGTTCATTGAGAGTGTTGAGGAAGGGGTAAGTGCTGGATGGGGAAAACTTATCAGCCGCATCGCATAGCACACACGATCATGTGATCGCAGGAAAATTTAAAGTCGAAAACTAAACTTTGTTTTTCTGCTTCATCACGCCGCACATATTAATAACGAGCTCAGTGACTGTGCATCCGGCACTGCGGTGGCGTTCCAACAGGTACCAAACGTCGTCGTGACCTGAGGCGCGAGCGTGTACGACGCGTGGCGACGTTGTCATCACGAAACCTCTACGGCCTTCCGAAAAATGGCACTTGGAAGGGTCCTCCAAGCAGTGTTGTCGAGGTCATGCAGTGGCCAATGCTTTACAGGGTGCTTTTGTGTTGATGAAATGATAACTATTGACCTTTCTAGCTGATCTGAACCTTGTGGCTTGCTCGGATGAGGCCTTCTCTGCACAGCCCCGCCACAGATGGATGCATCTGATCCCATCGTCGTTGTTCCGTAGTCGTGGCAAGCCTTCACCATTTCTGACTCGGATCTCGCAATCGTTTTTCTCAAATTCGCCATCACCCATTTACCCTTAACTTGACACCGGCCTTCGGGTTGAACGTGAGTGCTTGGCATACAGTAAGAGGCTCACATCCGTGATGACGCTGTGAGCTACTGACTCCTTACAGGTTATGACCAGTGCGCCCCCATCGTGTGGCATATTTGGTGGTGGGTAAGTATGTTTGTCTGATACCAAGCATTAATACGATGCTTTGACGCGATGCTAACGATGAAAATGGACCACGGTACGCTCACTCTTTACCGCACCGGTGATGTCTTTGACCATGTTTCCAGATTGCTGGCGTGGTGACGCAATATGCCATGCCCAAGTCAGATGTCTATGGACATTATCTGACAGCAAGTCGCAAATGTTACCACGCTTTCATTTACGATGCGACTGATGTGGTTTCGCATGCATCTGAATCGAGCTCCGTGGTCTGTAGCAAGCCTCATCCGGATGGTAGTTCCCGGAACATCGAACCTATCTATAACCCAGACACTCACACTTAGCAAACTCTTCTCTTTTGAAATTCGTCCACGTTTCCGAAACCTGGTCCACCCTGGCTAACTGATGTGGTGCTTAAGGGATTTTTGCCCCAATCTTCTGGCACAAACCCCTTTCGGACTCCTTCCTGTGGGCTCATCACATCCGAATGGGGGACCTTACCTTTCGTCAGTCGGTAATTTGCGGAGTGATGCTTTCGTCGGCATTCATTCTGCCGAGAAGATGTCCGAGCTAGGACGCGCTGGACAATAAGAAACCGGACTTACGGCCTTGACACCAAGAATTCCACCCTTGATTGATCAGTGTCTGAAAGGCGGCAGGCCGATTCCTTTTTTTTTTTCTTCTCCTTTCCTTTTTCTTCCGAAAACCGTGCGTCGTCGTTAGGCAATCTATTGAGTGGGCCCCTTCGACGAGGGCTATGTCGCCTCTTTAGGCGAGCTTGATCAGCTTGCTGCCAGCCACTGTCTTCACCTGGCTGCCGCATGTATCGGTGTTTCGTCGGCTTGAATGCAGAATCACAAAGATTGCTTAGGTAACGTTAGATATCCGCCATGCACATCACTGAATGAAACACCGGCAGTTTTATCCTGTAGGCAGTGCATTCGACGTAAGTCTCATTGGTTCTTCGTCGAGCCCCCACTTTGACTTTGCGAAGGGGCATTAAGGTTTGACAATGAAGCTTTGCACGGCGTATGTCAACCGTCAATGTCTGATTACGAGCCATTCTCTCGTGCTATCCACAGCTTCGGTTCTGATGAGGAGTTGGTGAGGAGACTCTTGCTTACGATTCATGAAGTGTGCAGTTACCCCAAAGTGGCGGATCATTCTTCTCTTAGCAGAATTTCTGTTATAAAGAGCAGATACTCGAACGTTCCCCTCATCCCTCTCGGTACTTCCAATCACTGACATACGTTCTTTATACTCATGACTTCAACTCATTCATGCTTTCAATCCCCTAGTGGGGAAATCTTCCATATCGTCACCATTGCTGTTGCCATCGGTGAGTTAGGCCTGTTTGGACGTGCTGAAATGCATTACTCATAAATACTCCTTGGTAGTAATCGTGTTTATTGTATTGATGACGGGCCTCCTATTGCGTCTCGCTGAGGCCCGTGATGAACATCCCAGGGGTACGTCACCCGCCATCACTCGTCGTGGCTGGTATGGTGAATTGACGACGCAATGCACAGCACCAACTGGTTGGGCTTACAGGCGCCCACGGCCTGGACGCCCCCGTCTGCACGTTGACCAAAACGTAGTTTCTGCGGCGTCCTTGATGCCCACTCAGAACTTTGGTCACTCCCCTTGAGTGTTGGGCCACGCCGCAGTTACCCTGTTGATGTCTACGAAGTTATCGATGCTTTAATTAGACGCACCTTCGTTGGGTGATATGCCGTTTTTCTATCTTTGTTTGGGCAGTACACATATATTTCGCCGCAAAAAGTCCACTAATCATGTTGTGATGGGTGGTCGGATCTTAGTATAGTGCTGGATACACTACTACACGTATACGCAACCCATTATGTTCTGTAACGGCTCCACGCCCTAATATACTCAGGTTATTACGATTATATGTACTCATCCAAGTCTTCTGAAGTGAGCGCAGCTCATCTGGCAAGTAATGCGGTTAATTCGAGAACGAGGCTATTAAGCCTGACTATCAGCGTGATGTCTAGTGGCAGGTCTAGATCGACACTGCTGATAATGAAAGATTTGCCACGAGACGAACGTGCATGCATCATTGGGTCGGAAATCGGCAAGGTGGTAGTAATACCGTAGTATTGGAACCAAAGGAATGATTTCCTTTGTAAAGGGTAGTCTCGGTAAATTCATACGAAGCACGGACCGAAAGAGAGAAGCCTGAGGCTGGCATTGCACATGCAAACCTGTCATATTGAATACTAGCTTGGTCCGGTCCGGGTAAGGGCGAATATGTACTTGCGCTGATCATGACCCCTTCTTCCCAGGCTGTCCTTTCACCTATCCTACGAAACCCCTCCTAGCCCCAGACCCAAAGTCAGAAATCACGTTCTCGATCTGTTGACAACTCTTGTATGAAACCACTTTCAAGTTCGGCGACCGATACGACTTCGCGGTCCATCGGCAGGTCGACTGGACGCATCTGTCAGAAGACTAGTACACCTGGTGGGAAGGGGGATTATCATTTCAAAGGTGTTCAAGGTGGGGTAGCGGGATGACGTGCGTCCCGATCTCACTGTCGCCGTGTGCATGCACATATGATTGTACTCCCGCTCGTGGACCCTTCGGAGCCGCGGTCAGAACAGTCCGATGTTGTCCACTATGGGATCCGGGAGGGTGACAAGCTGGAGACGTTGACGTATTCCGAATAAGGTGTTCACTGTTCATTGACAGTAAGTATTGAGAACATGGCTGGGCAGGGTGAGTGCTGGAATTCGGAAGACGATTACATAACCCTTTACATAAATCATGTGAGCGCGGGAAATATAGAGAGTTCTGTGTCAGCAAACCTTATTTTCCTGCTTCGTACCATACATAACCACGAATTCAAGGTGAGTGTATTGTCCCAGCGTCGTTGTGGCCGGAGTGACCCAAGCATATCATATTCGACTCGTAGGTGACGTCTCGTAGGTGACGTTGAGCCCTGCGGCCTTCCGAAAAATGGCACTGTTAAGGGGTCTTCTAAGTTCTGTCGTGTCACTGGGGTGCTTCGTCCTGATGCGGGTGATGAACGTTCGCGTTAACATTGACCATTTCGAGGCTATGTACCTTTAGTCCACTCAAATAGGGGTGTCCCTCCTTGGTCACGCCCCATCGCCGCTCCCCAGCCCACTGCATAGAAGTGGCAGGGCCGAACCACCCCTGACCCGGACCTCGCAGTCGTTTTTCCAAATCCGCCATTACCAGCTTCCCTGAACTTCTGGCGCGTCTTCGGATTGGACGTCAGTGCGTGGCGGTACAGTAATAAACTCGCATTCATGATGACACTCTTGATCTACTGACACCTTATACGTGATGACCGGTGGTCCTCATCGTGTGACCTATTCGGCGGTGGGTGAACAGGTAAGTTCTATTCTTAATGCCAAGGATCAATACAGTGCTTTGAAGCGGTGCCGACGATGTAAATAGTCTGTGGTACACTCACTCGTTGCCGCACTGGTGACGTTTTGACCATGTTTTCAGATTCCTGGCGTGGTGACGCAACATGCTGTTCCAAAACACATTACTTGACAGCAAGCCGCAAATATTACCACGTTTTCGTTTACGATGCGAGGGATATGGTTGTACATCTTATCGCATACATCTGAATCGTGGTCCGTGGTCCGTGATAGGCTTGATTTGGACAGTTCATCAAGGGAACCCTTCATTTATTTCTCTACATACCCTTGGCACCCACGCTCAGTAAGCTGTTCTTTCTCTAAACTTTCCCATGTTTTTGAAACCTAGTCTACCCTGGCTACTGACTACTGTGTTCAAGAAAACTTTGTTCCAAGCTTCTGTCACGAACTCTTTTCGTACTCCTTCCTGTGGGCTCGCCACTTCCGAGTCGGGAGAGACCTTGCCTTTCGTCGGTTGGTAATGTGCGGGCGATGCTATTATCGGCGTCCCTTTGCCCGAGAAGATGACCCTGGTGATGAGGCATCACGCCACACGAAAAGAACACTGTACTTACAGGCCCATCATCTGCACGCCAAGAATTCCTTCCTTAATTGGTGCAGTGGTGGGGGTTAGTCTTTTTGGAAACAGTGCGTCGTCGCTATCCTAGACATGTATCGGGCGCCCCCCTCGACGAGGGCTATGTCGTCTTTTAGGTGAGCTAGATCAGTTTTCCGCCAGTCGCTGTCTTCACTAGCGCCGGATGCCGCTTGCATCGGTGTTTCTCTGGCGACGGATAATCAAAAGGATGACGTCTCGTAACGCCCAATCATGCACATCACGGAATGGAACACTGGCAATTGCGCCTATGTGCTCCACGTAAGAACCAACAGTCTACTGATTTATTATTGGTCGAGCCCAGCATCATCCTACATCCCCGCGAGGGGAAATAAGGTTTGGGAACGAAGCTTTACAAGGCGTATGCCATCTGTCAAGATCTGATCGTGGGCCATCCTCTCGGCCCATTCACAGGTTCGGCGTCATGAGGAAACATTGTTCCCGGAAGTAATGGACCATTCATGTCTCAGCAGAACTTGGTTATAAAGAGCTTGCAAATACTCGAACGCTCGTCTCGTCCATCCCAGCACCTCTAATCATTGACACATTCTCTATAATCATGACTTCAACTCACTCGTGCTTGCTATCCCTTCGTGGAGAAATCTTTCACGTCGTCGCCATTGCTGTTGCCATCAGTGAGTTATGCCCGTTTACACGTGCGGAATGCATTTCTCAGACTTCCTGATAGTAGTCGTGTTCGTCGTACTGATGACTGGCGCCCTTCCGCGTCTTGCTCAGGCCCGCGATGCACTACCTCCCAGGGGTATGTCATCACTCGTTGGGGCTGATACGATACGTATGGTGAATTAACGACGCGGTGTACAGGCCCAACAGGCCGCGACCACCGGCCCGGGCGCCTCCGTCAACATGCAGACCAAAACATTGTCTCTGGGCGTCCTTGATGGGCCTACTCGAAACCCCGGCCTCTCTCCCTGAGTGCTGCCACGCCGCAGTCACCCTGGGGATATGTCGATAAGCCCACTTATCAACACGTAAAAGCTTTAATTAGACGCACCTCCGTTTGGTGCACCATATGCTGGGCAGTACGTCTAGATTTTATAGAATGACTTGCCGGTATAGACGTGATACTGCGCCACGATAATTCCACTGATGGGTAGTCGGATCTTAGTACCGTGCCAGACACGTTACTTTACTACGCATATACGCAGCTCGCCATGTTCTGTAACGACTCCCCACCCTAATGTACTCAGCTAGTTGGACCACTTTTTGCTGTGTTCGACTCAGGCTTTGGCTTACTGGAGTTTGCTTAGCCAATGAGAGACTTGCATTGACAAAGTGCAGTGAGACAATAACGCTACTCGGCCGTCTAATATCCCCCGAGAAAGTTGGGGATCTGCCAGCCTACTGCAACTAGAGTGTGTATGCCAACCTGTTGCTAACCGGCCGTATTGAATATTCCGAACTGGTGTGTCCGATTTTGAGGGTGAATTGTGAGAGGGCACAACTTCGTTCAGCCTCAGTACGCAGACATACATGTAGGCCTCCCGCAGCCCGCTGGATTTAGTCTGTAGAAAATTGGCGGGGAAATACCGTGGTACATGATGGACGCCAAAGGGCATATTCGATGTCCATGTGCATCTTGGCATCCCTAAAGAAATTCCTGGCAATCACTGGTCCCAGGGTAATGATATTCCAACATTACCACCATGGGACCAGAGATCTCGAACACAACGGTAGCCATAATATCTTTAATATTCAGCTTGGTATCGCTCGGGCGAGAGTGGATATGTACTTCCGCTGATCATGGCCCCCTCTCGACCTGTTGTTCGAGACCCCCTTCACCTTGGGCGATTGACACAACTTCGCAGTCCAGATTGACTGGACGTAGTACTCTGCTCCACGAACGGTAGCCTCTCGAGGCATAGGGAGTAACCCTGTCATTTCAGGGTGCTCAACGTGGGTTAGCGCTTTGACGATGTGTCCCGATCTAACTGACGTACCCTCCGTCACGGTGGGCATATGTGGCTGCGCAGCTCCAGCTCGTGGACACTTCGGAACCGCCGGCAGAACAGCCCGATGTCGTTCATCATGGGACCGAGGAAGGCGACAAAGAGGCCCCCACGTATTCTGGGGTACTCATTGAGAGTGTTGAGGGCAGGGCTTTGTAGGGAGAGTGCCAGTTGAGGAATAAGTTTAAACCGTGAAGAAACCATGTGAGGGCGGGAAATACGTTACGTCGTAGATCTGTTCAGGAATCAAGATACATACTATGTTCTGAATTTTCCGTCGGAGATTCAGATAGCCGTTCGGAAGCGACGTGTTCGCGACGTCGGAACCTTTGCAACATGAACACCTACTTTCTGCTTCACACACTGTCCATTGCGCACCATTGTTGGAGACACGGAAGCGTGTTTTTTCCGTGAGCGACGTGGTCATGTGCTATTCCATGAATCGACTGTTCATCAAAAGTCCCAAAAACTCTATGGCAGCCTCCCGAAAAAAAATGGGGGACCTTGGTATTAGTACGTATGTTCCAGTTGGGATTGATGAGGGAGTTTACATGTGTTGACTCGGTTCGTTGTTTCCTAGTACAGGCTATCACCTCATAATTCCGGCCTGGGAGCAGAATGGACGAGTCTCATTCAGTCAATCGCATACTAATCGCAACACCAATCGTACAGAAGTGGAAGGTGTTCACCCGGATCACCCTCCCGGATTCGCCATTATCGATATCACCCACGCCCATCACACCTTCTTTCAAATTCGCCCGTTGTTAGTTTGATGCGGATTGCGCGGTCGAATGGAATGTGAGTGCGTGCTGGTACGAAGCTCCATCCGTGGTGCATCGATGAGTCTGTTGACTTGTTGTAATCACTACATGGTACTACAACGCAACGCGTACCAGTTGATCACGGTATAACGTGTATAGCGATAAGCCCCATTTCTAATGCCAAATACTAATGCGATACTTTGATGTAGTGCGATAAATGTCTCGCGGCTGTCGCACACTCACTTTTTTCTCTATCGCACTGACAGCGTGCTCGAGTCACATCAATTCAGATTCCTGGTATTGTGACATAACGTGCCCGTCCCAAGTCAGATAAGCGCGTTGTCTGATGGGGCTCGTCGCGATGCCACACCTCTTATACGAATGATATCGCTGCAACGCCGCATCATCCCATCATCTTCTCGGGTCCGTATCGACCTGCGGGTCTGACCCGGATCGTTGCCGAGGCCTGAGGACTCGACCTCTCTACACAACCTTACTACTGAATCCGGGTAAGCTTTGGTTTTTGAACATTTACTCACATTCCACCAGCATGGTTCCGCGGTCGGATTAAACGCGAGCCTTCTGTGGTGGTATGTGCTAAGCACATTGTCTGACGAGGCTTGCGCGATATCACGCTTTCGCTTACGCATACGAGTGATATCCCTGCAACGCCGCATCAATACATCATCCTTCATACCGACAACGAAAAAAAAATAATCCCAGGAACACTCTGGAGTTGGTACTTTTGGTATAGCTCAGGTGTGTGGTTTTTTGGAATTCCTTACGCTCACCCGGGTTGCGATGAAAAACTTGCAAAACGAAACACAATAATAGCGTAACCTCGTTGGTTTCTCAGAGGCGGCGGCGGCCATCTTATCATCCCCCCATATTCCATGGTCCATACCCGGGTGCTAGAGGATTCGACCTATCTAGATAACCTACTGAATTGAGTAAGCTTTCATTTTTTGAAATCTACCCACAATTCACGGTGCATCCGACGTCCACTACCGTTAGGGGAATGTAGTTCCAAGGCTTTGGCACGAGCGCGCTTCCGACTTCTTGTGTGCTCACTGAACCTTCTTCATTCCTGGGTGAGGTGCGGGCGTTGTTCTTGCCCGCTGGTTCTTTGTTCGGAGATGACGATGACCGTGGCGTGGCCGCCGTATAATGTGTCGAATGCAGGCACATCATATACCAATCTGATACCCCGCATGCCGGCTTTCTCCTCCATTTGGGTAGGTTTTATTTATCCTGCTCCACATGTTCCTGAATAGAATGAATCCATAGCTATCGCCCAAACCGTTCTCTTAGTTATAAAACTTCGTAAACACTTGAATATCCCTCTCCGTACCCCCAATCCATCCTCTATACTCATGAACTCAACCCACTCATGCTTTCAATCGCTTCGTGGAGAAATCTTCCATGTCGTCGCCATTGTCGTTGCCATCTGTGAGCTATGCCCCCTGAACGTGCTGAAACCCGCATTTCTCATACTCCCTGGCAGTGGTCTTTTTCTTCGTGGTGATGACTGGCCTCCTTCCGCGCCTTGCTGAGGCCCGTGACGAACGTCCCAGGAGTATGTCATCGCTTTGTCGAGGCTGATACGTACGGTGAATTAATGACGTGGTGTGCAGGAGCGACTGGTCGCGTCAACCGGCCTGGACGCCGTCCAAGTCAACGTGCAGACCAGAACGTCGTCTCTGTTGCATCATCTCGTCGAAACTTCGGCCCGTCCACCTGAATGCTAGGCCATGTGGCTGCCCCCAGAATTGGGGATGAGCTCACGTACTCGTTAACGCCTTTAATGACTTGAAGAACCACCCTCATTTGCTTCATTTGGTGGAGGTATGCCGCTATGGGTTTAGATGTCTACTTCAAGCAGCGCGCGCGCTACTAGAAGCCCCGCATTGAGGGGAATTGAGAGGAGAATCGGTGTCCAATGACCGAGAGGATAGCTCTTCCACTGATTAGGTTGCGGTGTCATGCATAGATATCGGATCTTACAACCGTGCTGACCACGCCCCGTAACCTACCCTATGCCATGTAATCAGTCAAACATTATTATTACTCAGACTCGTGCTAAATGTATGCGCGTGGCCCTGTACATGGCTACGACCCATCTAGCGAATAGGTCTGTTCGATAACAGGGCTGAAGTCTGAGCCTGACTCTCTCATCGGTGCCTATTGTCAATGATTGGCGCTTCACGCAATTATATGGATGGATCTACATACTTAGATACTCCTCGGAAAATTAACGGACCTCGATCGACTGCGCACCGCCAACGGTGAAACACCGTGAAAGAGTTTTCCGCGGCCGAAAGGCGACATGAACGTGCATGATGCAATCATATGCTCGAAAACCCAGTACGGAGGGAAGCAAAATCGAAAGAATGAAGGCGGCCAGGGTCGCTGAGCGCAGGGTTAATCCCCCCCGAAAAGTTAGGAAATATTAGCCAGGTGCTCCTTACTTACCTGCATATTGCAGTACCTATGCCAACTGGCGGGTTCTGCGGAGTACTCCGACCGGTGGTGGCTGGGATGCGCAGCCTCAGGCCAGGCAGCCGCAGCCTGAACTTGGTCCATAGAACACCATGTAATGTACATAGAAATATGGCGGGGTATGGGTGACGTGGACACTCGCACTCACATGCGGCATGTTCCGAAGCGCTTAAGTACATTGTGTGAGAGACCATCGACGCCACAGAGCAATGGGTCGCTCCACTACAGTTGGTACATAGCCTAGAACGCCGGCGGACCTGAACAAATAGGTTGGAGCTACATACAGCGCGCGAAAAAGCTGACCAGACGAACGCGCGTGCAATCATTGGCTCACAAACAATCCGAAAGGGAATGTGATATGCTCCTGTCATTGGCAAGACGCGCGAAGCACGGAGCGAAAGAAGGCGGCTAGGGACAATTCCCCTCCAGAGAAAGCTGGGGATCGGTCAGATGCGACTCACCTGCTGCGCAGCGCGTATGTCAAGTTGTCAACTGGCCGTACTGAATACTCCGAGTTGGTGGGTCCGATTTCAAGATGAACGTGAACGTAACCTCGGAGGCCGCCGTGGTCGCTCAGTTATGCTTAGCCAATAGGATGTTAACGTTTTAGGGCAATACGATAGGGATGGATGAAACTAAGCTTAGTAAGGCAGAGGGGGCCGCATGGGTGTATGTTCAGTTTCCTAGAGAATGTTCCTTGTGATCAACGGTTCGCGGGTGATAGTGTGTGAATAAATGGATATTAATGATTTCGAGACATAGGTACCAAGCCTGGATCGAAAGATCTAGACGGAAAGAGCGGGAGCGTCACTTTCACCCGGAGAAGGTGTGACAATGAATACCTAGTTACGAGCCGTAAGTGCTAACACTCCGAGGCGCCCGGGTAAGTCGAGTAACAGTTATGAGATATTTCCAGCCACTCATACGTCGTTGAAACGTTGACAGGATTTGATTACATACATTGGAGTAAAGAGCACTGCAGTGCATGCCGTCCTGTGCATTCGCACTTCCTAAGGAAAGTTCCTGTAAGCTTGCACAGGTGGTCAATCGATTTACCATACTTGCTCATGATTAATGTTTTCTAAGGCTTTTGGGATAGCGTGTTAATCGTTGTTGGGCGACCCAGATGGGTACAGCCTAGTTCCGAAGCCTGTGCCCCATGGGACACCCATGTCCATGTCTCAGGTTGGCTGATACTATGGGTGTGATTGGGTCGTATGTAGTAGGTCCGGTGGAGTTAATGTCGATACCTGGGGGCTGCTGGGGGTTTGTGACGAACAGACTTTCGGAAGATTCTGCGAGTTGTAGTAAGACGTGCCGACGGTTGCCGTGGATCCTTGCTCCTTGGCACAACTTTGGACCCAGTGTTCCCTTGCGGGCCCAACTTGAAGTCCTGAACCAGGCGATTCGACGAACCTAAGGTCCTTGTAACTAAAACCTAATGTTAGTATGGGACGTCTCGTACGTTCCCCGCAGCCTGAGGTACGGCGGGCTGTGCCAGCGTGCCTCGAGAGTTGGTTCGGAAAAATGTCATGCTTATTATATAATATTTCAGATAATTATACTCCGAGAATTCAGCGAGGAAGGAAGTTACGGCAAACTAGCAGTGACCCGCCGCAGGTCAGCTTGTAGGTGCTTATGTCTGCTATAAAGAGTCAAACGTGCTGGGATGAGTCACGTCTCTTCAAAACTGCTCCAGCACGAACAAAATGTCTCCCAAACACACTGCCACTTCTCCCTTCTACGCTGCCGTCTCTGAAACTCCCACTCCGACGCAGCCCTCCACTGCGAATGAGGCCATCCGGCTGCAGACAGTGTTCGGCATCGTTCTAGGCTTAAGTGGGTATCTCTAGTTATCCCTCCATCTGGTATGCGAGTGACATGCACACTTGTGCGCCGTAGTCAGCTTTGTCCTCCTCATTTTCTCATTCTCCTTCCTATACCGTCGATGCTTCCCCTCCAAATCGATGTCACGGGGATCGCAACAGCGTGCACGTATGTGGAGCTTTGTTTACCAACGGTTTCTCGTACTCATGTCAGAATTTTATTCCTCTCCAACAGGTCTTGGACATGCATCTCGTCGCGGACCTCGCGGACCGCACGTCGATTATCCCGTTGCGGCAGCATCGTTGAGATTCGAGCCTACTATGAACGGAGCTCCACCACCGTATGAAGGGATTCGCCTTCCACCATATCCAGAGCAGAGTTCACCACATACGGGGCAGAGTTCGTCTCTTGCAGAGCAGAATTCTGAGCTAAACAGTCCGCCGATGGCTAGACTAGAGGTTTAAGCGCTTAAGTTTGAACAACCGAAGACGACCTATCATGACACGCAACGCTTGCTAATGGATTTATTTATTCTAGGCTTTGGCGCGATATTTAAGTCGCACGATACCACAAACTGTCGAAGTACTAACTCTAATGTATGGGACACCTACCAGAGGGTGTGTGTTGTAGTACTAGTTTACACTACATAGACCACGCTGGCCGAACTCCACATACTTACGCTGTCGTACCACCGCGTAATTACTTCATTGCCACTCATGTCATCACCCCACAAGTTCTGGAAGCAAAAATTGCATCCGTTTGGCATATACCCGATCACTTACATCGATGTCCCTGCAAAATCGCGGACTCTAACACCACGGAGTTACTGCCATCGATAAATATCTTTTATGTTGTTCTCTTCAACAAGTTACCATCACGGCCGGTGCTACACTACCGCTAGCAAATTGATAAACAAGCCCTCTATACCTTTATTGTTTCGAGACTCTGTTGACTTGTTGCATTCAGTGCGTACCTATTGATGGTGGAACATGTGTAGTGGTAAGCTCTATTCCTCATGCCAAATATTGATACAATGCTTTGATGCAGTGAGATAAATGGTTCGCGGCTGTTTCACAGTCACTCTTTGGCCGCCTGACGACACCCTCCGGCCATCAGGTCAAGATTCTTGGAGTAATGACATAACGCGTGCCGTTCCCAAATCAGATGAGTGCATTGTCTGACGAGGCGCCTCGCGATACCACATTCATTTTCCCATGCGAGTGATATCGTTGCAGCGCTACATCATCCCATCATCTTCTCGTGTTCCGGGTCCATAATCGAGCTGCGGGTCTGGCCCGGATCGTTGCCGGGGCCTCGACCTCTCTACACAACTTACTCCTGAATACGAGTAAGCCTCGATTTTTTGAACATTTATCCATATCCGCCATTATGGTTCCATGGTCAGATGGATCGCGAGTGGTGGTATAAAGTTTCATTGAATTCCATCTGTGATCTATTCTCTATTGACTTGTTGTGACCAGTGCTACGTTGTATGTATGCTCATCGATGGAACCAGTGTAAGATAACGAGACTTACTGTGACACCACGTTTTCACATACGAGTGATATCCCTGCAACCCCACATCAAATTCATTAATACATTATCCATCACATCGACAACGAAAAAAATCCAGGAACACTCCGGAGTTGGTATTTTTGGTCAACTTTTGGTACACTTAGTTCAGGTACGTGACTTTTTTTTTTGGAATCGCTTGTTCGTTCAGCTACAAAAAGCCTTGTACACTGGCAGTATGACGACGATAGCGTAACTTGTCAGTTTTTCAGATGCGGCAGCGGCCGTCGCCTCGTGTTCCATGGTCCATAGCTGGCTTGTAGAGGTCTGGCTCTGGATTGCCCACAGCTCGACCTATCCTGTCAACCCACCGAATCCGAGTAAGCTTTGATTTTTTTGAAATCTACGCCATGGTGTCATCCAAAACCTAACCTACTCCTGCGTTGGTGTTGCACAAGGGAACATCGTTCCAAGGCTTTGGCACGAACACGTCTCCGATTTTTTCCTGTAGGCTCGCTTGGGGGAAGAGACCTTACTGCGGGCATTGTTCCCATCCGCCAATTATTTGTCCGGAGGTGACGATGACCGTGATATGATCCAGGATATGAATGGATCTACATACTTAGATCTGCGCACGGCCAATGGTGCAGGAGTCCCCCGTGGCCGAAGGGCGACTCGAACGTGCATGCGGACATTGGCTCAAAAATCTAATATGGGAGGGAAGTTATGGATTGGCCAGGTGCTCCTCATATAATTACCTATTACTTCAGTGTGCATGCTAACTGGCGTGTAGTACAGAGTACTCCGAATCGGTGGTGGCCGGAACGTCCAGACTCAGGCCAAACAGCCGCAGCCTGAACTACAAAGTAATGTACTGGGAAGTATGGTCACGATTATGTATGACGCGGCGCTCGCGACGTGTGGAATGTTCCGAAGCGAACAAGGCTCGTGAGAGACTGACGCCACAGAGCCTCACCCATGCCGCTCCACTATTACAACTGTACGCTGCTGGACCTGAACACATACAATGGAACATGGATGACACTAGTACATACATGCAGTGCATGAAACAGCCGACCGGACGAACGTGCGTCCAATTATTGGCTTGCAAATGATCAAATGTAGAATCGGGAGGAATGTGATACACTCCCTGTCACTGGCAAGTGCGAAGCACGGAGCGAAAGAGAGAAGGCGGCCAGGGACAATTCCCCTCCGGAGAGAGCTGGAGATAGGTCAGATGCGAGTCACCTACTGCGCTGTGCGCACGTCAACCGACCGTGTTGAATACTCCCAGTCTGGGTTTGCTTTCAAAGGTGAATCGTGTGAAAGGCCGCAGCCGCTCCACTATACGTACCCAATTAGACCTTAACTTCTTAGCACTGGCAGGGCAATATGACCGGGATGGACGACATGACAATTGTAAGACAGCGCCAGTGGGCGTGCGCACGCCGCATGCTGTGTATGTTCACATTCCACAGACGTTCCTGGTGCTAGTTCAAGATGGTACGCGGATCGAAAGATCTAGATGGCGAGAGGCAACGTTCCCATCCGTACGAAAGGACTATTCTAAAGCGCTCAGGTACGTTTGTACTTGAGTAAGCAACAGTTGTGAGAGACCGACAGCCTCACCCACCAAGCCGCTATAGAACGCTGACAGGCCTTGATTAGGACATACTTCAATTGGAGGGCAGTGTAAGCTGTACACTTCGGATTTTCCTGGAGAATGTTCTTTAGACTGGTAAGCTTGCACAGGTGATCGATAGATTTACCACGTATACCCGCGCAGTTAAGGCTGTTCGAGTCTCGCGGTTCGCGGCTAGCACGTTGTGCCGAAGGAACCCACATGTGAGGTACTGAACATGTGTTCATAATACTCCATATTACATATCAGGCAGGCAGCCTGATATATGGATGCAAGTCTAACATGTTCGTGTCGATACCTTGGGGTTGCGCCTGGTGCGTGACGAACAGACTTTCGGGTTCTGTGTCGTGGATCCTTGCCCCATGGCACTGGCAACTTTGGACCTAGTGTTCCCCCGCGGACCCTAGCTCAAAGTCCCTGAAGCGACCCAGTATCAAAAAAACCTTTTAGTTGTGAAAACGATTAGACGAATAGGAAGACTCATGCCATGCATGTTCTTCTAGTGTAACCTGGCAGCGACAGAGCATAGCAGAGCATGGGCTGTGCTAGCGGTTTATAGTGCGAAGAATGTCATACTTATTATATAATGATAAAATAGTTCCACTCGGGAGTACGGCAAACTAGCTGAGTGCCGCCGCAGGTCCCCCGTATGTTATCTGTGCTATAAAGAGCCCAACGGGATTGGAGGTCTTTCTCAAAACCACCAACACGAAGACAATGTTTCTCAAGCCCACTGTCGCTTCTCGCTCCCACGCCGTCAGCTTTGCAGCTGACTCGACTCCAACGCAGCCCACCTCCGAGGCCATCCAGCTCCAGACAGTGATCGGCATCATTTTAGGCTTGAGTGGGTGTCCCTGGTTGTTCCTCCGTCTATTAGTAGCGTGCGAGTGATATGCACACTTGTGCGTCGCAGCGGGCTTTGTCCTCCTCATCCTCTCATTCTCCTTCCTATACCGTCGATGCTTCCCCTCGGAATCGACGTCATGGGGATCCCAACAGCGTACACGTACGTGAAAACTTCTCTACCAACGGTTTCTTGCACTCACGCCGGAATGACATTCCTCTCTAATAGGTCTTGGACATGCATCTCGTCGTAGACCTCGCGCACCACACTTCGATTATCCCGTTGCAGCAGTGCCAGGGTTCGGGCCTGCGAACGGAGCTCCACCGCCATATGAAGGGCTTCGCCTTCCACCATATCCGGAGCAGAGCCCACCTCTTACAGAGCAGAATTCCGAGCTAAACAGTCCGCCGATGGCTAGACTGGAGGTTTGAAATTTAAGCGCTTAAGCTTGAACAACCCAAGACGACTCCTCATGATACTTGAAATGTTACTAACGATTCTATTTATTTTAGGCTTCAGCGCGATATTCAAGTCGCCTGATACCAGAAACTGCTGAATCTTACAACCTAGCTCTAAAGTATGGGATGTGTGTTATAGTACTAGCTTACACTACTGATACAGGCCATGCTGGTCATACCTACTGAGCTCTGTCGTACCACCACATTACCACTGATGTCATCACCTTACAATGTTATTCTGGAAGCAAAAATTGCATCCGTTAGACGTTCGATCAGTTACATCCCCGCAAAATCGCGGACTCAAACACCACAGAGTTACTGCTATCGATTGATGTGTCCTCTCCGACATTGGCAAATCTATAACCGAGCCCTTTGTACTTTATTTTATCTCGACCCCTTGTTACTTTTACAACTTTTGTGAAGAGAGGGACCTACAGACCACCATAGCAACCACACACATGATGTCCTGTTTCTGGGAAGTTGAAACGTTGAGGTCAGGAGTAGCTCGTTGTTACGTAAGTACCCGTGTACCTTGCAGGTGGATATTCTGAACTTCTGAAGGAATTTGCTTTTTTCTTGTCTGTGTCTGCTTTCGTTCTTGTTCTTCCAGACTGGGTACCGTCAGTTCAGTCCCACGGCCGAAATCCGAGTCGGAAACGGTTGAAGGCTCTATAATAATCTACACGAACGCTTGCACGACATGAAGTTTCAAGTTTCTACCCCCTTCATCTCCTCGAGTCGAGTCAGTCCTCAGTGTGACGCATCGAGTCCACAACTATCGCTGCTCATTGTTTACAAAGTCAATCGCATCAACCGTTTCAAGTCGGATTCCTGATAATCCTGAGCAAGTTGAGAATGACTGACTTTAACCCGACATCATCTCCTTCCCCATCCCCATACTCATCCCCATCCCCACCCTCCATCCCAAGCTGGGCCATTTGCTTTATCGTCATTGCCTTTCTCGGTAAGCCCCATGCCTTCCAATGGCCTCTATAGTCTAACATTGCGCCCCCTACCCCTACCCGTGCGGGTCTTCCTCGCCACAGTGCTCTTTGCCCTAACCATCTTCTTAGTATTCCTCATCTCCAACCGCATACGCCCTTACGTCCGCGGACGTCTGCGGATGGATGACATCGAGAGGCAGCGTGCGGAGATGGTGCAGCGCTCGCGGGAGGGTGTGGACGGGATGGATGCGGCATCGATCACGACGCTCGTGGGGCCGCCTCCCCCGGTGTATGCACCCAAGCCGTCTTCGCCCGAGCCTCCTCTGTATCGCTCGACGGAGGATGTGAGTAGTGTTGGCCGTAGGGAGGGGGAGGTAGAGCTAGGGAGGATGGTGCGCTCAACACAGCAACAGCAACAGCAAAACCTGGTGCTTTCTTCCCAAAGTGCGCACTAGTAATGCTAGCGTTCTCACTGGACGAATGCTGATTTGAGCTCTGGTCTCTTTCGTCATCAAGGCACGTCAGATTGAACGATCAGAACGTGGCGACACTCGCCAAGTAACACTATCACATGCTATCACACATCCATGTACACACTTCTCTCTCACTTCTCATGACTCCCGCTGCACTCACCACAGAGAAGACGTTCATGATGCCCTGTACAGATTATTTCTTGACCTCGTCCAAATAAACTCGCATCCGTGATGACCACTGCCTCCCCAGTTCTCGTGTGACCTATTTGGTGGTGGGTGCACAGGTAAGTTCGAATTCCATCTCCAAAGCCAAAAAATAATGCAATGCTTTGGCGTGGTGCCGACGATTCAAATGCTCCGTGGTACACTCACTTTTTGCCGCGCTGGTGGTGTCGTATTCACATTGCCAGGGTGGTGACGTAATACGCTCTTAAGCTTCCCAATTCAGAATGGACATTATCTGACAGCAGGTCGCAAATATCACCACGTTTTCGTTCGTGATACGAGTGATATTCTTCGGCAGCCTCCATCTCGCGAACAGAGAAGGGTTGCCATGGATGCTCGGCATGAATCTCAGCGGGAAACAGAAAGGGGAACTGCGGGCTCGATGACGGCAGAACGATTCTGAACGAAACTGATTATCTTCGCGAGCCTGTCGGCGAAAGGTGGATACTACTGCCTGCGTCAAGCTAAAAGCCATTTGGCATAGTATTTATCTTCAGAAACTTGATCCTGATTCCTGCACTCATCTCAACCTTGACAGGTGCCTTTGGAGCCGTGTTACTTGTCAGTTGTTCACGATGAAGCAGGTATTTGTGTCTGATTTGTTTCATATCACGGTGCTAAATACATTACCCTACCTTTCATTCAATAATAGTTACACAAAACAGACATATTACGGAAAGGGCAGGAAGGGCACGTCCGTGCCGAACGCGATATCCTCATACCCCTGACACGCTCAGTAAGCTGTTCTCTCTCGAAAATTTCCCATGTTTCAGAAACCTAGTCCACCCTGGCTACTGATTGCTGTGTGGGTGGGAATTTTGTTCCAGGCTTCTGGCTTGAACTCTTTTCGGACTCCTTCCTGTAGGCTTGCGATATCCAAGTCGGGATAGACCTTGCCTTTCGTCAGTGCATAATGTGTGGGAAATGCTCTTGTCTGCATCCCTTCTCCCGAGAAGACCATCCTGACGGTGATCTATCATGCGCCGCGCAAAAAGGACACCGTGTCTACAGGGCCATCATCTGCACACCGAGAATTCCATCCCTGATTGCAGTGGTGAAAAGTGGTTTTTTTTCTTGAAAACGGCGCCTTGTCATTATCCTATACATCTATTGAGCGGACCCCCGGAAGAGGGCTATGTGAGTCAGAGGTTGCCACCTCCCGTGGGTGAGCTAGATCAGTTTTTTGCTAGTCACCATCTTCACTAGGGCCGTATGCCGCATGCATGGGTGTTTTTCTCGCGACGGAGGATCGAAAGCAGAATTGAAAGGATATGCAGAGAACGGCTTGTGACATGAAAACAGGTGTGCCTGTGGGCGTAAGACCAACACTCTACTGGTTTATCCTAGGCGGAACCCTGCATCCCCTCTTCAAGTTTGACCAGATGAAGGAGCGGTAAGGTTTGGAAACGAAGCTTTACAAGGCGCATGTCACCTGTCAATGTCTGATCGTGGACCATCCTCTTGGACCATTCATACCTTCGGCGTCATGAGGTCACGCACTTCATGTTCCGCTCACAATTCATGAGATAGTACCCTAAAGTGGCGGACCATTCGCGCCTCAGCAAAACTTCTGTGACAAAGAGCTCGCAAATACTCGAACGTTTGCCTCGTCCCTCTCGGCACCTTTGAGCCGTTTTCTATGCCAATGACCTCAAGCCACTCATGCTGTCTATCCCTTCGCGGAGGAACCTTCCACGTCGTCGCCATTGCTGTTGCCATCGTTGAGTTATGCTCGCTCGCACGTGTACTTCCGTTGATTATGACCCCCCTCTCAACCTATTGTTCGAGACTCACTTCACCTCAGGCGATTGACACACTTCGCAGTCCAGATCGACTGGATGCAATACTCTTCTCCACGAACGGCAGCTTCCCGAGGAATCGAGGTAACGCTGTCATTTCAGGTTGCTCAACGTAGGTTAGCGGCTCCGATGATGTGTCCCAATCCCACTGACGTACACTCCGGCATGTGTGATTGTGCAGCTCCCGCTGGTGAATGCTTCAGAATCGCCGTCATGTTATGAACCCGTCTTTTTCCATGGCCCATGCACGAGTATAATGAATATCAAATAATGTAGCTCAAGTACTCGCCTTCATCCCTCTCATTTCCTTCTCTCAGCATTGAGCCTGGGCACGTTGATAACGACGTTGAGTATCGTTAGTCCGTTGCCCAGAATTTACCTAGCAATCAATATCATTGAGTTGTCGGTTGCGATTATTAGCGACTTTGACACGTCAGAACAGTTCGATATCGTCCATCATCATGACGAAATAAAGGAAGGGAGGCACTAACGTATTCTGGGGTGTTGAGAGTGTTGAGGTGGGAAATCATGTGACCGCGGGAAATACGAGCTGGAACGTGTTCGCGAAGTTGGAACCTTTGAATTTCGAAACACCTTCACACACTGCGAAGCGGTGGTGCCAGAGGTTGTGATCTTGCAATGTGTGACACGACCGTTTTGAGGTGAGCACCGTCCATCGACAATTTGGGTACCATGGTCGGAGACACACGGATGTTTGATCTGTGGGCGACGTTGTTATGTGCTATCCCACGAATGCATCAAAGGTCCCACTGGCAAAAACTCTACAGCCTCCCGAACAAAATGGGGGACCTTGGTTTGTACGTATATATGCATTGTATTCGAGTTGGGGTTGACGGAGGAACGTTCACATGTGTGGACTGGGTTCGTTTTTTCCTAGTACAGCAGGCTATCACCCCATAAAATCAGCCTGGGAGCATAATGGATCAGTCTCATTCAGTCAATCGCATACTAATCGCAACACCAGTCGTCCGGAAGTGGAAGGAGTTCACCCGGATCACCCTTCCGGCCCCGCCATCCATAGTCGACATCACCCGCGCCCACACACCTTGCAAATTCGCCATCACCTTCCCTGAGAATAGATCCCGTTGTTAGTTCGATACGGGTTGCGTGGTCAGATTGAATATGCGTGCGTGCTGGTACGAAGCTCCATCCGTGATGCATTGATGACTCTGTTGACTTGTTGTAATCACCAGTGCTACAGTGCGTATCCATTGATGGTGATAAGCTCCATTTCTGGTGCCAAATACTAACACGATGCTTCGATGCAGTGCGATGAATAGTTCGCAGCTGTCTCACACTCACCCTTTGCCGCACTGACGGCGCCCTTAAGCCGCATCAATTCAGATTCCTGGTGTAGTAATATTACGTGCCGCTCCGCATCGTCTGACTAGATTCGTTGCGATGCCACATTCTCACCTTCCCATACGAGCGATATCGCTGCAACGCCGCATCCGAGTCATCCCATCGTCTTCTCGTGTTCCGGGTCCAAAATCGACCTGTGGGGGTCTGGCCTGGATCGTTGCTGAGAACTCAACTGAGTAAGCTTTGATTTTTTTGAACATTTACCCATATTCCAGTATGATTCCGCGGTCGGATTAATCGCAAGTATGGTGGGATGAAGCTCCATCCATGATGCACTGATGATTCTATTGACTTGTTGTCACAATTGTACTTATCGGTGGTGTAACGTGACGAGGCTCGCCGTGATACCACGCTTTCACACACGAGTTATATCCCTGCAGACGCCACATCAACACATCATCCATTCCATCGATGACGAAAAAAAAAAAAGTCCAGGAACACTCTGGAGTGGGTATACTTAATCCAGGTCCGTAGCCTTTTTAGAATCGCTTGCTCGTTCAGCCACTGAGAGACTTGCGCAGTACGTCAATAGCATACCTCGTCGGTTTATAGATGTGGCGGCGGCCGTTGTCTTGAGTTCCGTGGTCCATAGCTGGCCTGTAGAGATCTGACATCGGATACCCGACAACTCGACCTGTACAGACAACCTACCAAATTCGAGTAAGTTTTGATTTTTTGAAATCGACGCCACCGTGCCATCTCAAACCTAACCTTCCCTGTGCACAAGGGAACCCGTTCCAAGCTTTTGGCATGAACACGTTTCCGAAATTGTCCTGTGGGCTGGGGAAGGGACATTACTCATTCGTAGGTGATAGACGGGCATTATTCCATCCGCCGATCATTTGTTCGGAGGTGGTGATGACCGTGATGTGATCAAGGACGCGCCCCACAGTGTGTGAAGCGTGCCAATCTGGTACCCCCGCACCCGGGGAGTTGATCGGTGTTTGGCGACGCTGTGTTCCGGAATTGCGTGACAGGATTAATCACTGTCATCACACCTCACGAAATGGAAGACTACGGTGTGGCGATTTAAAGCGATGACTGAGACGAGCCTGCTCCAGCCGCCAGATGCCGGCAGCCAGATGCACTCGCTGATCGTGTGAAAAGGTTAATTTGGGCTTGACAATACACTTCAGCAAGGGCTTATCAGGGCTTATCTCACGGCTGCAGCCCATGGACCCTTTCCAAGTCATGGCTTCAGCCTTCGTTGCGCATCAATATAGTCACCGCATATGGGTTGTGGTTACCCTGACATGGCGGGTTGTCCACCTACAGAGCATTTTAACGGCAGCTATAAGGAACTCGTGCAGACACTCGAACGTTCCCCTCAGGCTTACCCTTCCTGCCACCTCCAATCATTGACACGCACTATCCACACACATGACTTCGGCCCACACATGTTTTCGATCCCTTCGTGGAGAAATCTTCCATATAGTAGCCATCGTTTTTACCATCGGTGAGCTCTACCCCACCTTGCACGTGCCGAAGTGCGTATTTGCTGACTTCCTGCTAGTGATCGTGTTCGTCGTGCTGACGGCTGGCCTCCTTCCGCGGCTTGTTGAGGCCCGTGATGAACGTCCCAGGGGTATGTTATCGTTCCGTCGAGGCTGATACGCACAGTGAACTAATGACGCGGTGTGTAGCACCAACCGGTCGTGCCCACAGGCCTAGGCGCCGCCGACTTCGCGCAGACCAGAACGTCGTCTCTGGTGCATCATCTCGTCGGAACATCGGCCCGTCCACCTGAATGCTAGGCCATGTGCTATAGCCACTCCCAGAACTGGGGGCGAGCTCACGTACTCATCAATCTTTAATGCGAAGAAACGCCCTCGTTTTGTGGGGTTATGCCGCTATGGATTTTAACGTTTGCCTCGGGAAGTTCGGACTCTACAAGTTCCGCATCAAGGGGAATTGAGAGGCGAACTGGTGACAAGTGACCGAGACAATAATTCTTTCACTGATTAGGTTGTGGTGTCACACAAATTCCACACAAGCCGGGTCATCCAACCGAGGCACTACGCAGCCCACTATACATGCATTACTATTATTACTTGTACTGGGGCTACCTGACTAAATATATGTGCGGCCACGCTTGCATCTATATAGCAAGCACGTTATTCCGACACAAGGGCTGTAGCCTGAGCCTGACTCTCACATCGGTGACTGCAAGTACATGGATAGATCTACACACTTAGATACTGCTCGAGGGATTGACGGATATGGATCAACCGCACATAGCCAACGGTTCAAGAGTCCCCCCCCGCGACCGAAACCCGACACGAACGTGCATGTAGCCATCGGCTCGAAAATCCAGTATTGGAGGGAGGTAGGATCGGAAGGACGAAGGCGGCCAGGGCAAGCAGTCGAGCAGGGTCAATCACCCCAGAGGGTATTCGGAATCGGCGGCGCTACTTACCTAGTTGACTGGCCAATACTAGTCACATGGAATACCCCAGGCTGGTGGTGCTAGTGGCCGGAACGTGCAGCTCAGGCCAGGCCGCCACATCCTGGCCAACCGCAGCCACTCCATTGAACTCGGTCCTTATAACACTGACACAGCAATACGACGTAACGCAAGGCAGAAGGGAGCATGCTGTGTGTTCGCACTCGGGGGATATTCCTGGTGTTCAACAAAAAAAGGTGTTTCAAGATATCAAGTTCGTGCCAAGCCTGGATCGAACGATTTGGGTGGCGAGAGATCTGAGTACGGTCGGATACTGGCCGTACAATAGCCGCAAGTACCACCTGCGGGATATTCCGGGGCGCTCCGACCTTGAGTATGTAACAGTCGTGTGAGAGACTAAACATCTTGAATCACCCAGGTGACCGCTCCATGATACTTACCACATAGCGATCGGACGATCCTGGAGTTGAACGCATACATGCAGTGCGCGAAAAAAAAGTCGATGACGCGAACGTACATGCAGTCATCGGCTCGCAAATAATCAAGGCGGGGGGAGGTGATGCTTCTCCTACCACTGGCAAGACACGCGAAGCAAGGAGCGAAAGAAAGAATGCGGTCGGGCCCCCAGGAATCTGGGGATCGGTAAGATGTGACTTACTAACTGCACAGTGTGCATGTCAACTGACCTTGCTGAATACTACGAGCTAGTGGGCCCGATTTCCAAGGCGAATTTTGGGAGAAGCCTCAACCATTATCGTATTCCTAGAGAACGTTCCTCAGGCTGGTTGTCCAAGATGGTGGGCAGATCGAAAGATCCAGACGGCGAGACTCGGAGAGAGCATGTCGACAGTCAGACACGCTGCCATTCGTGCGAAAGGACTATTCCTCGGCGCTCGGATGAGTTTGTCCTTGAGTCACAGTCGTGAGAGACACTATGATACTAGTAGCAGCTAGAGAACGCTGATAGGCCTTATCAGGTCAGTACGTACGCCGATTGGAATATTCCAGCATGTAGCATGCTGTGCATCTTCGCTTCTTCCTGAAGAATGTTCCCCCGACTTGCAAACTTGCACAGATGATGCATTGATGTCTATTCACTTATTATGTTTGCTTGCACGTAATGTAAGCTGTCGGAGTCTGGCGGTTCGCGGATAGCACGCAAAATTTGGACCCAGGGTTCCTCCACGCCGCGGCCCCAGCTCGAAGTCGCGACCTAGTGCCAAGAAACCTTTCAGTTACGCCAAGACGATTCGATGAATAGAAGGCTAACTCGGTTCAAAGTGGCAGTATTGGGGGGGAGATGTTTTCCTCTCACTGGCAAGACACGCGAAGCATGGAGAGAAAGAGACAAGACTGCCAGGAACAATCACCCCCTCCCCGAGGAAAGCTGGGGTGCGATTTACCTATACTGAATGCTCCGAGACGTTGGGTCCGATTTTCAAGGTGAATTGTGAGAGAGGCATGACACGCAGCCTCGGGCCAGGCCGGCATCGTAGCCTGTCGCAGCTCAACTATTTTTAACCAATACCAATATTTAATATTTATCACTGGCAGGCCACGGGGCAGATGAAACTAAGGGGGAGCATGTGTATATTCGCATTCCTAGAGAACATTCCTAGTAATCAATCGATGACTTCGAGATCATAGATACCAAACCTGGATCGAGAGATTTGGACGGCTTCAACGTTGAAGCCTTGAGGCGGCATTGGATACCTGATCATAAGTGCTAGCGCCGCTGTCAGATCAGAGCTTGTAGCTTCGAGGCCTCATGGCCTCACCCCCACGCCGCTCCACTATATTTAGCATAGCTGTAGAGCGCTGACGAGACTTGATCATGTGTTTGGAACACGAATATCTCGAATACCTTCGGATTGACGTTATACATGCGCACAGCATCAGTGCAATGCTGCGCATTTCCCTATAGAATGGACCTGGTAAGCTGCACAGGTGGTCGATCAATTTACTATACTTTCCCCCAAATTAATATTATGCTTTCTGCGGCTTTCGGGACAGCATGTTAATCTGCATGGTCCGGGGTTGCTACTAGTACCGAAGGGCCTGTACTAACTACTTAGTTGCCCATTTTTGACACTCGAAGCACCCATATATTTGAGCTCAGAGGTTCACCATCAGAGTGAGGCAGCTAATTGGCTTCCTACGAGCCATGTCGGTCCTCGGAAGGTTACCTTACAAGGGCAGCTAACCCATTCTGTAATCTAACTCCCTTAACCCCCTTCTTCAAGTTGCAGCTTCCCAGATGGCTTCTTGGGAAAATAACTCTTGGGAAATTGCGGGATATTGTCAATATTTGGCGCTATCCATCATTAACTGAGTGGGATGGAAGCTGCACTGCACGTTTTCAATTTTGATCATTTAACGATCAAAAATGCGTCGTCACTTAGTATTAATATCTCAGTCGGACGTTTTGAGAGGAGGTAAGCTCAGATCCCGATCCCGACGCCGGAACTCTCTATGATATCTAGGCTACTATAAAGAGTTCACGGCCCCTGCACGGAACGCCCCCTCCAAAATTACCTGCAAGCAGAAAATGATTCTCAAATCCACTGCCACTTCTCGCTTCCACGCTGGCATATTTGCCGCTGAATCGACGCCGACGTCGGCCTCCACCACGAATGGGGCCATCCAGCTACAGACAGTGTTCGGCATCACCATAGGCTTGGGTGAGTATATCTGGTCCTTCGTCCGTCTAGCATGCGAGTGACATGAATACTTGAACGCTGCAGTCGGCTTTATCGTCCTCATACTAGCGTTCTCCTCCATATACCGTCGATGCTTCCCCTCCGCATCGACGTCGCGGGGATCGCAACAGCGTACGCGTACGTGAGGCTTGTCTACGGAGGGTTTCTTATAGTGCTCATGTCGGAATGTCATTCCTCTCTGATAGGTCTTGGACATGTGTCTCGTCGCAGACCTCACGTCGATTGTCCCGTCGTGGTCGTGTCGTTCCGAGTTCCGTTCGAGCCTGTGAATGAAGCTCCACCGCCGTATGAAGCGCTTCGCCTTCCGCCATATACAGAACAGAGTTCATCGCACACAGAGGAGAGTTCATCACATGCAGAGGAGAGTTTAACACATGCACAGCAGAGTTCGGAGCTGAGTAGTCCTCCGATGGCTAGACTGGGGACTTGAAGGTTAAGCTTTAGGCTTGAATGACCCAGCATAGCGGACGGCCTCATGGACATGACACTGGAAATATCTGCTAATGCTTTTCATTTTATTTTTGTATACCACATACGCGGAACCTTATACCGTACCTGAAGTCCTCTAAAGTATGGGATACTATACTAGCAGGGGCATGTGTTGTAGTTGGTCAGCTTCGCATACTTGCGCTAGCGTAGCACCAGATTATCACTGATGTCATCATCTCTGCATCCTGGAAGTAAAGAATTACCTCCGTCTGACATATTTGTGCGATCGATCACACCCCTGCAAAATCGCGGACTCTAATAACACGCAGTCATTGCTGGTTACTGCCATTGTTTGTGTTGCTTTCTCAACGAGTCACCATCACGGTCCTACGCTACATTGGCAGATCGATAACCGAGCCCCTTGTACTTTTCTTATCTCGATCCCTTGTTACTTTTGCAAATTTTGTGAGAAGGGGACCTACAGACCACCATAGTGATCAACACACAGGATCGTGTTATGCTTCTGAAAGAAAGACCGCTTCTTATTGGCACGTTGTTACGTAAGTACCTGATGGCAGATTTTCAGAAGGAATTTGCGCTCTTGTCTCGTCCGCTTGCGTCCTTGTTCTTTGAGAACCCAGATACCGCCGGTTCAGTGCCACAACCGGAATCCGAGTGCCACTCTATAATAACCTACACGAACGCCTCTACGAAATGAACTTTAAACCCCCTCAAGCTTGCATCTCCCCGCGTCGAGTCAGTCCTCCTAGTGTGGCGCATTGAGTCCACAACCATCGCTACTCGTTGTTTACAAAGTCAACCGCATCTACGAACAAGTCGGACTCCTAGTCCTGAACAAGTCAATGGCCGACTTTAACTCAACATCATCTCCTTCCCAATCCCCATCCCCATCCCCATCCTCACCCTCATCCCCATCCCCATCCTCACCCTCATCCCCATCCCCATCCTCACCCTCATCCCCATCCTCACCCTCCATCCCAAGCTGGGCCATCTGCTTTGTCGTCATTGCCTTCCTGGGTAAGCCCCATGCCGTCTTTCCAAGGGCCTCTATAGTCTAACATTGCACCCCTACCCCTACCTGTGCGGGTCGCCCTTCCTACAGCGCTCTTTGCCCTGGCCATCTTCCTAGCGTTCGTCATCTCCAACCGCATACGTCCCAGACGTCGGTGGGTGGATGACGTCGAGAGGCAGCGTTCAGAGATGGTGCAGCACTCGCGGGAGGGTGTGGACGGGATGGATGCAGCATCGATCATGACGATCCTGGGGCCGCCTCCCCCAGTATATGCACCCAAGTCGTCGTCGCCCGAGCCTCCTCTGTATCGCTCGACCGAAGATGTGAGCACTGTCGGCCGTGGGGAGGACGGGCTGCGGCGGATGGTGCTTCCCACACAGCAACCACAGCAACAGCAAAACCTGGTGCTTTCTTCCCAAAGTACGTACTAGTAATGCTAGCGTTCTCGTTGGACGAATGCTGACCTGAGCTCTGGTTTCTTTCACAATCAAGGCGCGTCGGATTGAACGATCAAGGTTGGCGACACTCGCCAAGTCACGCTATCACATGCCATCACATATCCACGCATTTCTATCTCACTTCTCACGACTCCCGCTGCACATCAACATCGATAGCATGCTCATGATGCCCTGCACAGACGACTCCCTGTCCTTGGCCACAGATATCCTGCAGCCTCGCCTTGCCCCTGGCCGATCCCATTCTGCAGAAATTGGACTGATACCCTAGAGATCGACCAGGAAGGACGATTTACATCGTTTATTGTTTCATTTTTTTTCTTTCCTTGTGAATATACGACGTTTACGACTTGCATATATGTACATTGGTGGACGATATGATTTGGAACTGTGTTTTATTCCATCTCCTAGCATCTCGATACTGTTTTTTTCTTCTGCATTTTCTTCTTGTACTCGGTTGTTATCTTGGGGCGGTAGCCCATAGTGGATGTACTAGTACATCACACCCCGTACGTCCAGACGTGCTAGTCGTCAGTCCGAAAGGTCATGATGATGTGCCGCCAACGATCCTAGTCAAAGACCAGACTTTACACTACCTTTGCCTGGTTGCCATCTTGTCATTTTCCATGAGTATGATCTGATTGATGCGTAAGGGATCTGCTAGGGGGTGCTGGAGCCAAGGCTGAGCGCTGAGTGCTGAACTGGGCAAAGGGTTGCCAGGACGTCGACGGCTCCATCACTGTCTTTGCAGTCGGTGGGACGAACGAGGAACACAGTGCTGTGGACCCTCGTCTTCGTTGGATTGTCATAGCTCAGTAAAACAACCCAACCAAGACGAGCGTCTACATTTGCTGGGAGATATAGCCTGCGGAGACTTGGAACTAAGATTTTTCCAACGGTATGAACGTACCAGCCGATGTTTCGTCCTGTGAGTTTTGCACATTAGTTCTGGAACAAGGGCACATCTCTTTGAAAACGCCTTACTCAGATATGTTGCCCGAGTCGTCTGATCCAGATGACAAAGTTTTCGTCACTACGGTTGTCTGTTGTGAGTCGGCGCCAAAGTTCCCGTGGGATCTTGATCTGGTCCCATTAACAATTACATAAACAACAGAGTACATAAGTGGTCCATTTGTATGATATGATAATCCCCAATGGAATAAGTGTCAAGCTGCCCAAAAATGATGTACAGGACCACAAGATCCCCAAAGTCCAACATCAACAGCTCAGATGGCCATGGTACCGGCAATCTGGAAGCAGCCAATGTGTAACATGATCTGTGTTCGACGCTGGAGAACTGTAGGATGACCACCAGCAATTGGTGGGAGACCCAGAGCTACTGCTATTTCCTGACAGGTAGCAACTAGGACAAGGAAGATAAATGTTGGATATCACAATGGTGATTTCAACACACCTGTCATGGCTGCAAGTTCTCTGGGTGTGCCAGGCCAGTTAGGAGGCAGCGGATCCACTGGCCAATGAAGAGCCGCTCCACCAGAAAGACTCATGTTATACATTCGGATAATTGATAGCTCTTCACTGGAGAATGGTGTATTAGTAGATCTATGTGAACAGCTTGGTTAGCCTGCACCTACTTTCGTGTGAGCCTGTTAGGGGTTGTGAATCACACAGAAAAAGAAATTGATGAATCCTTACCGAGCTTCGAGATCATTAAACCTATTGTGCATGTCAGCCTGTAGGGCAGCCATCCCAGCAGCCACCCCAGCAGCCATGCCCTGTAGGGCTACATTCATTTGAACCATGTTCTGGTTCATGTTGGCTATGGCAGCTGGGATGTTGAAGGCATTGTTGTCATTGAGAGCTTCAATTTGATCGGCGATGGCACGGAAGGTCTGTGCTAACTGGGCAAAGTCCACAGGGGGGATAGGATCAGCCATGTGCAGATGGTGTGCAGTGGTTCGTGGTTGCGTGAAACACGTTGACTTCAAGCCGACGTTGACCCCTAGTGAGGACTTCGTTGTTGGTGCGCTGACTAAGCGCGTCCACTTGCCACACGCATCCTTGATCGTCCACGTCTCTGGCGGAATCAGCGGCTAGTGTGGATACCAGCGGTGCATTTACCAGTATCCCAATCATGCATGTCGATGGCAGGTTGCCATCCAAGACTACAGCGTGGACCAAGTGTCCGCTGATCTACACCGCACTAGAGACTCAACCAAGGGGGCTACCCTCGAAGGACGGGCTGCGTTAGCGCAGGAGGTGAGAGATGCATGCATGAAAGTTGGATTTTTCTACGGTACGCTTGTTCATTTGAGGATCGACAAGGACGCACCGTGCTCATCTCTCGTCGTTGCAGTACAAAACCACGGTATTCCCCAAACATGTTTGGACAATGTCCTGGCTGCGATGCAGACGTATTTCGGTTTCCCTATGGAAGCTAAGATGAAGGTACAGTACCTCGAACGTCCCTTCATCACGACTCAAGACACCATTCTGATCCGTCCTTTCCCACAGCTCCATCACAAAACCGTCACCAACTTCAAGGGGTACAGTCCACCTCTCGATGCGAACATCGATGCAGCGAACAACGAGAAAGGCGACTTCCACGAAGGGCGAAATATGATGGGAAGAATTTGAAGCGAAAGCTAACGGCGAGAATCGGGAACCCACGAGAACTTTTAAGTTATAGTCCAAGTTTTCATAAACCTGTAAACATACTCAGACATGTAGCTCATCACATGCACACGTACGGCATATTCAATCCATATCAGATCATTCATTCCCATAATCCATATCCTCAATAATTTGAAGGTGCCACCACGTCCTCACCATCGCTTCTTTCGAAAAATTCAAATGTCTCCACGTTATCCTTGATCCACTCCACGTCGTCATCATCCACATCGCAACTTTCTTCCACGTAGATGGATTTGAGGGGGAAACCTGCAGCTCTCCTATGTCGCACCACCTCTCGAATCCTGTCTCCGGAAGTGCCAGAGACACAGAGAGTTGTGAGCCGGGGAAGCTGGATGAAATTGTGCTCAGTGAGAGGAATCCGCCGAGGATTGCAAAGAAGGTCGAGGAACGCATCAGATAGATAAGACATGGAAACATTGAGAGTTACAAGACTCTCGAGCTCGCTGTAGAGTGTCCGCACACCTTGATATGCACATGGAAGACCAAATATTTTCAAACTTTCGAGACCGCTTAGCAAGTTACGTGGTTGTTCGTGGGCCGGTAGAGGATCTACAGTGGTAGCTGGCTCGATGAGGTGGTTGATGAATTCGGTGTAATCACCGTCTTCAAAGTTTAGAGTTAGACCTTTGAGAGCGGGGATGTAGAGCTTGCGAAGTAGTCCACTTGCGTATGTCGGCGAATGCAAGGCGAGTTCGAGATCTGTGAGTTTGAGGAGCTGAATAGGAGCATTGAGATCCCCGCCCGTGTGTGCGGAGTTCGGCTCGATAACCCACTGAGCTAGGTCCCCAGATGGTCCCGACAAACACAGAATAAGGGTTTCGAGTGCTGGGGCACCGCGCAAAATGGTGGCGAACGCGGTCCAAGATGGGCGCACGTCCTCCGTGTGATACGCAAGTTCGAGGACTGTGAGATTGGAAGCGGAAGCGGAAGCGAGCCATCCCTGACTCCAGTCAACATGGACTCCAGATAGGGCTAACCATCTGAGACATGGCGCTGAGCCGCCGAAAAGGGTGAAATGCTTCGATAGTTCAGGATTCGCAAAGCTGGAGAATTCTTCCTCTTCATCGCAGTGATACAGTCGAAGTGTTCTGAGTTGGGAAGCAGGGGAGATGGATGGATCAGAGACGGCTGTGAGGAATGCATACATGTGCTCGTATGACGAAGTTTCCACATGCATGGAACGCCACCGGCGGACATGTGGAACCAGCAGAGCGAACAATGATTTCACGTCGGCCACGGAAGGTCTGTCTTCGTCTTTTGATACAGAATCCTCGTCAGGTTCACAATCGATGAATATGTCTATGGGGAGGCTTTTGCTACGTTCCAGCAGAGTTGAAACATGCTCGTATGGAGGACGCGCTTCAGGGGAAACATCGATGTAAGTCCAGAGAGAAGGCGTCGAGAATGCCACACTGCGCCAGCGTCGACAAACATGGGAAACAACGATTTGGAATGGGGGCCAGGGAGGAGAGGTATCGGAGGATCCGGTCATAACGCGAACGGATGACGCCTCTTCGTTGGTATCTTCTTCGTCTGTCATGTCGATATCATCATTGGCCGTGGTGCCCATGCTTTCTTCGTTCTTTTCCTCGAGACAGTTGGCGTGGGTCTCGTTCCAGGATTGAGCAATCATCTCGTCTTCCTCTTCATACCCATTGCCTGAGGCGCCGACCTCAAATATGCGAGAAAGAAGCTCGGGGGGAAGGTGATTGAAGAGGCATGAATTGTCTTTTTGGAGGAAGAAGGGGTTGTCTGGGAGGAGTTTACGATTCAGTTCTTCTGCGACCTGTGGGCCTTGCACAATGCCCATATTTCACGAACCACTAGTTCCTTCCGAGTAAGTGGCGTACTGTACGAAAAGCGATATCCCCACCTAAGCCTAGAGAAGATTTTCAATGACCAGGAAGTAAGGCAGTCAATGAGACAAGCTGGCATGCACAAGGATGACACGCTTCTGCAAACACAGACCAACCTGAGCACCCCCCCCGTGCCAGAGTACATACTCAGCTCGTAAGCACATCCCCATGATCGACTATCCCCACCCATTCATTACGGTCCAATATCTTACACGAAAAACGTTCAAAAACAAAAATAGTCAAATCAGTGTGTAAAAACGAGCGAGTGGGGCGACCATGGCGCAAAATAACAAAAAAAAGTACGTAGGAGGGGAGAGGAGGGTCCGTCCATCTAAAGCTTGAAAAAAAAAATGCATGTGTGATCCACCCCAGAATGCTACGTAAAAACGTGAGTAGCAAGAGGATGACGGATAGGAGGATAGGATGATGTCCACAGAACATAGGTCCGTGGTCAGCACGAGACGAGTCAGACATGAGTGTGCAAGACAAAACAAAGTCCCAACGGCGAACAAAAGACACTTGTTCTCTTATACGCTGTTTATAGGCAACTCGATAGGGCAGGGCGCAGATCCTATTTGTGTGGACGCCGTGCTTGTCGAAGGCAAGCCTGCAATGTCCATCGTCAGCAGGAGTTCAAAGCTCACGCCTGAGTTTCCCAGCTTGGATTAGCATTTTGGTTTGTATGAAGTAGACGGGGAAAACGCACCTGGTCTGACACCAGTTGTATACGTTTGTGGGTTTTTGCATGCGTTGTACCACGCTAGCCAAGTAGGATCTGTATCATTGGGTGCGATGTACGAGAAGTTGAGAGGAATTTGGATGACGGGAAAGGTTTTCGCAGGGAGCGTTGCTTTCCCAAAGTATCCCGTTCCGATTTGCATGTTCGTGGAAGGATACCACACTTGGGCGTCGATGTGGTTGAAAGTTAGAGGAATGATGTTGCTCGTCGTGTCAACTTGGATGTCGGCGAAAGCAGGGAAAGAGAAGTTAGCTGGGTAACGTGAGAACTCTGTGGGTATTGATGCGTTGAAGTCGCCAGTGGCGGCAACGAGTGGGGTACCGCTGTTGAAAGAAAGTGCAGGGACTCGAGGGATGGTGATGGCAAGGATGATGGCGGCGCTATCGAGTACGACAATTCCATCAGCACCGATATCGACCGACGAATGGGATGGGAATATACTGACATCCCACACCAAGCAAAGATGAAGAAAACAAGGAACTTCTTCGTGAACCATTTGGTACCGCAAAGACCTGTCTCCCCCCGATTCCAGGCTCTCCACTTGGCATAACGTTCCTCGTTCTTGAGCTCTCTTCTGCCTGATCTAGTCATTTGTTTCATCTCTGCACGCTGCCATTCAGGTCCAAGAGCAGGGACTGTCACAAGTTCGACGGGCGCAAGGGTGCTATCGTTATCAGTTTCTCCATTGTTTGCAACGTTCGGTGTTCCAGCTGGTATCTGGTGGTAACTTTTTTTTTTGCCACAAAAACCGTGATCGTCACCCAGAGATACGGCCGTATTCAAAACGGAAGAACTCACACACTATCCTGATGCTGCCCAACACCAAACGCAGAGCTATACCTCGGGCCCATATTATTAAAATCCGCAAAAATGTCCCAGGCCTCTGGAGGGCCAGGAGCCTCCTCTTCCTCGTCACGACCGCCTTTCAAGGGCTCTTGTCTCCCAGCATCAAAGAACGACGAAGCGTTATACCCTGCTGATTGGCCGTGCAGCAGGTCGTGGGACGCGCGAGACTGACGGTCGGCATAGAAGGACGACTGGGACTCTGCGCGGGGCCGCGCTGCCCCTCGAGGATATTGGTTGCCTTGGACGGGAGGCGGTTCGGGCACGTCGTTGAGGACGTCTATTGACCTTCGTGCGCCGTAGAAGGAAGAGACTGCGGATTTCCTGTCGTACTCCATTATGACGCTCCCGATGATGAGGAGGAGAAGGTGTGAAATAGAGAAGGAACGGCAAGGTTGTGGTGGGAAGCGAAGTCAAGGGTGTGCTGGTAACTAGCTAGGGTTAGGTGTACACTTGTTTTAGGGTTAGGGTTTGTTGCAAGTTGGACTGAGTGGAAGTAAGACACCCCTAGGTCGCAGACTACCATCAGTTTGGCGGCGAGCATTCATACCACCTTTTCTTCCGCAGCAGGCAGACGTTCCACCTCCTAATTTAGTTGGATAGCATGATAATCATATCATATCTACAACCCTCTGATCTGTTGCACATACATTCGAGTTCCATACTTACACTCTATCCCCCTTCTTTAACTCAATTACGCCCTCACGTGCCCATAGCCTTCAACTTCCCCCGTAGCCTCATACCCCAAGATCGCTGTAACTTTCGAGGGCCTGTGATGTGTACCGATCGTACAACACGATCACTGAACGGATTGGCTTTGGAGCGTCTTATCGTCTAATCTGAGTTTTCAGTGATAGTTCGCATGTCAAAGTATTTGATACCCTTGCTTTTGCCGTGTTCGCTGGGTGGGAAGGCCAGCCTATGCCGTATCAAGTGTTGCACGTGCTGACTGCGCTCATGCATCATGCAAGGCCGTCTTGGGAAACCGGAAAGCTGTCTCCAGCCCCATACGGGTGGCACGGCCTCGTCTGCCCCTCCGCAGAAGAATTCCCTCAGATGGTTAGGCAAGTGGAGTTAATCCTGTTGTATAAAAAGAGAAGCCGGCGGTGCATCGAAGATCCTGACGATAACCTGATTTCCTAAACATAGGTGGATGGGGTGAGTGTGCTGCACAGGCTATTACTGTTATGGGCGTCCTAGTCGATTCTGCGTGATCCTCTCCAGGCGGGGTTCTCGGGAAGAGTTTATGATAGCATTACGAACGATTTCGACATATGGGCATGTACATGTATGGTATTGGTCGCGTGTATCTGGCCAGTATACTGAGTCAGTACCGTTCTATCCCGATTAATCGTTAATGATCAATGATCAACGTTAACGATGGAAACGCACCGGATGGCCCTTCCTCCGCTTCTTTCGTAGTAGAGATCAACACGACATCATATATCAATTTCTTCGGACTCATCGCGGGGACGTGACACAGTTGGCTGGGCTCACAGACTTGACAACAGCAGACTCGGTTATGGTGATTATGTTGTGGTGACTGCGAGAGGACAGTCGGTTTGTCCTGTATGATAAATCTTTGGTAGTTGTCTTACGTGCCCGTTGTCAAAAAATCTGGATGGGGAGTTGCGGAACGGCCTACAGCCTTGAGGAACTTCGCAATTTGGACGCAACCTTATGTAAGGTTAGTCACGTGACACACAATCGATTACGATGTTGGTGATTCATCGACATCTCCACGTTTCGAGTTCCTCCATTTCACCGCAATCCTGTTTTCTCGCAGTCGCACACTCATAAAAGCCCTCAGGGCCTTTCCATTACCAGCAGCCTCAGCTAGTACTCTACTCGCTCTCAAACAAGAACCACCACGACCCAGGAACTTTATGGCACCTCTAACGAACGGTACCGTCCCCAGAAGCACCAAGATGCATTCCAAAGTGGTGCGTTCTTCCTGAGATCCTGCTCCGTATGTGTCCGTTTAACTGATTCAACCATGCAAAGGTCATCATTGGCTCTGGACCTGCTGGACACACAGCAGCCGTCTACCTCGCCAGAGCCAACCTCAACCCCGTCCTCTTCGAAGGATTCATGGCAAACGGTTTCGCACCCGGAGGTCAACTTACCACGACGACTGATGGTAAGCTCACATGGCGCCACATTAAATTCCACGTATAACAATTCACACACACAACCTACCTAGTCGAGAACTACCCTGGTTTTCCCACCGGAATCATGGGCCCCGAACTGATGGAGAAATTCCGAGAACAATCGATACGTTTCGGAACGCAGGTCATCACGGAGACCGTATCCAAGATCGACTTGTCCGCACGTCCTTTCCGGTACTGGCGCGAAGGTCAGGAGGGGGACGAACCCGAGACGGCGGACTCTGTCATCATTGCGACTGGCGCAAGTGCTAAACGGCTGGGACTTAAGGGTGAAGAAATGTATTGGCAGAGTGGGATCAGTGCTTGTGCTGTGTGTGATGGTGCGGTTCCTATCTTTAGGTGACCTCTCATGTTTTTTCGTACATTGTCATGTTTGGAAGCTCACGACAGGGATGATGCAGGAAGAAACCTCTGGCTGTCATTGGTGGTGGAGACTCTGCGGCTGAGGAAGCAACTTGTAAGCCATCGCGTCCCAGCAAAAACCAGCATTTCCTAAACCCTATTCCTAGACCTCACAAAGTACGGCTCGCACGTATACGTCCTCGTTCGTCGGAGCGAACTCCGCGCCTCAAAAATAATGGCAAAACGATTGATGAACAACCCAAAGATCGTGAGTCTCGCTCACATTACCCGCGACCGTCCCGTCTTTGACCCCTCCACCCCCACAGACTATTCTTTGGAACACAGTCGCCACCGAGTGTCAGGGTGACGGCGACCTCCTCAACAACCTCCGCATCAAAAACGTGCTCACCCAAGAAGAAAAAGATCTCCCCGTAAACGGCCTCTTCTACGCCATCGGCCACGAGCCCGCCACCGCCCTCGTCCGGAGTCAACTACAGACGGACGAAGACGGGTACATCGTCACCGTCCCCGGGACGACGCAGACGAGCGTGAAAGCCGTGTTTGCGGCTGGAGACGTCCAAGACAAACGGTACAGACAGGCTATTACGAGTGCTGGGAGTGGGTGTATGGCTGCGCTGGAGGTCGAGAGGTTACTCGCTGAGGAGGAGGAAGGTATTGAGAGCGAGCTATCCAACTAATTTCTGGGACGTGGGAGTGTTTTGTATACCATGGAATAGAGCTGAAACCCCCCTCTTAGTGTATTTGACTTGAGAGAGCCGTTTATTCATGTATTATCGTTGGACCCGTCATTCTCATGTTCGACAGCACAGATTCGCTACAACACGTAGTCAAGCAAAATTTTGTGATACAATTTCCCCTTCAACGATACCCCAACCCTCATTTTACTAGAACAACGCCAAAGTAACGACCGCGACCACCCCAAACACAACAGCACCCGGGAACGCCTTCATCCCCACAGCACCATTAGCACTACCAGTAGTACTCGCATCCACCACCAGTGCAGGACATACAGGCGCAACGAGTTGCCCGCCATAATTAGCAGCTACCCACAACACGACACCATTCGTCCAGCCGAAACCAGCTTGTACGGTATACTCACCGCCGTAACCAGACGAGTCGACGTTGAGGTTGGAGAATTTTTCGTACATCTATCATGGGAGGGTTGTTAGTTCGTTATGGGAAGATAAAGGGAGGGGGGGAGACGTACGTTTCCGGTGTTGTTGATGCTCCCGGTAAGGTTAAGTTGGCTATCAGGTAGACGGGGTAACAAATTGGGAATAGATCCACCCGTAGCATGCCTATAAACCCCATAATCACCATCCCATTCCCGTTCTCGACACGAAAAAAAAAACTGGGGGGAAAGAAAAAGGCAACTCACCAACTACACAAGACGCTCGTATAATACCTATTCGCCATCTCGCGCTTGAGCACCGCAGCCCACCCCTCCCCACTAGTCGCATTCCCCCCATTGACGACCGTGCCAGACAGCGTGTTGAGGTCTGAGCCGGGTCCGGTTGCGGTGGCGTTTTGGTTGGCTTGGGCACCGCGGAATGGTTGGCCGGGGAGCTGTGCCTCTGTGAAGCCGAGCTGGCCTGAAGGGACGAGGTCGTATGTCGATTGGCTGGCGCCTGGGGTGGGGAGGGGGTTCGTGGTTAGGTTAGAAGGTAGCGCTTCAAGGGCGGAGATGATGATGTATTGGTGAGGAGGCCAGGCGTTGGGTGCGTCCCTGCGGTAAAATACACCCATCAGAACACTCGAATGACCGATCGACCAACATACAACGGTCATCCTACCATTGCAGACCCGTCCAATCAACGAACGTAACAGGAACCGTTCCGTTATACTTGTTCATCACCATGTTAACAGCAGCAAAATACCCGAATGCGTTTGACTGTGAAGAGAGGACTTCGTCTGGGATGATGCCGTTCCATACTGGGTAGTAGGTCGCAGCGGAGAATAATGAGTTGCGCGAGTTGGAGGTGAGGTTGAAGTCGTAAAAGGCGAGCTTGCTAGAGTCCCACATGAGATCTAGGATTCCGCTACGAATGCCGGCGGCCACTTGGCGGTGGGCGGCAGCTGCCGTGGCGTTCGAGGTTCCATAAAGGTCGGCTAGGAGCATGCGGGCCTTGTCTGTACCAAGATCGTTTCATATTAGATTAGGGAGGAGAAAACGAACATGGGTGACGCACAGAGAATACTGTTCAGGCAGATAGGAATGTGGTTCTTGACGTTCAGGGTACGGAGACCAGGGTTACCGAGTTGTGGGTTAGCCTCGAACCGAGAACTGTAGTCCCAGCCAGTCTCTGCACCAGATGCAAGTTCGCTGTACAGATCAGCAGCTTCGGTGTCAGTCAGGGGGGTCGACAAAGTCGGGTCGTTGATAGTCAGGTAATCCTCGAGGTATGACTCTGGGCGAGGTGCAGTGTTGTTGACTGCATAGTGGGACATCATGTAGGTTTGGCTGGTGTAGGGACTCGTCACCTGGATCGTTCGGTTGGTCGCCCACCATGCAAGTTCAGCCTGTATAAACACGTTACAGACTGGAAGAAGACTAGTAGAGCAGGTTACCAACCTCTGCCAGGGGGAGTGCACGCGCGAGGATGGAGGTATCACCAGTGACAGTGACATAGTCCGAGAGCATCTAAAACGACAAGTCAGGACTAAATCCAGAAGATCAAAACACTCATGATACCCACATGAATGAAGAGCGGCGGTTGAGAGCGATTCAGGTCTGAAATGAACGAGTTCAGGGCCATTTCTAGATCAACGACAAGTACACGCTTACAATAGGTACGACCACCATTTGGAATGAATCCAAAATCTTCCAACTCGTCCATAAAGTTCTGCAGAGTCTGGTTGACCGTATCGTACAACTCTGATTTCAACAAACCCTGAATGATCCAGTAGCTGTCCCAGTAATCTGCGTGGAACAGGCCCCGCGTGAGCGGTGGACCAGGCTAGCTTGGAAAAAACACAAACATTGCTCTCGGAAGCGTCCACCGGGAACGACGAAGGTGTGGTTCAAAGGAATCAGGGTGCTCTCGCACGTGCCACCGGGGTATTCGTCACAGAGAGCAGATTGGTTAGTCGTCCTCGCGAGCTGAGTCCAGTACCCATGAACAGTCTGTGCAAAGGCCTTAAGCAGAGGGTCCGTGACGTTATTCAGGAAAGACGGATTGGGGGTAAACTCGGGTAAAGCAGCCCCCTCAAGCTCGAGACCCTCTCCAAGAAAATCATTCTCCATAAAGTTCACGATATCGCCCTCGGTGACAGAGGAAATATTGAAGGCTGCAAAGTCTGCGAGGACCTGTTGTGACGATTTGCTCGTGGGCTTGTCGACGATCGTCTTGGCATCGGAATACACCTGCGCGAGGTTGACGGTTTGGAGCAGCTGGATTCGTTAGAAGATGGCATTAATACTGGATTTTGGCTACTAGAGATGGTTAACTTACTGCACCAGCGCAGAAGATTTGACCAATGCACCACGGTTGAACGGCAGGCAGAGCTGCCTGTGAGGGCAGGGTAGCAGTGAGCGGGACCGTGGGGCTAGGCACCGACGTCGAGATAGTCACAGTCGGTACTCCCGATGTGGCAGGCGCTGTCGATGTCGATGTCTGGGGTGCAGCGAAAGCAGTAAGAGCCAAGCCAACGAAGGCGGCGAGTTTTAGAGTCGGCAACATCGCTGTAGCCTTCAGGACGTCGAATCGTCGATGGAGCGGAGAAAACTTGCTAGCGCAGCCTTGTGTAGATAATCCGTGCAAACCCCAAGTTCGTGAAAGCGAGCTCGTCGTCTAGCAGAGAAGCGGGCTCCATCTCCCGTCCGCACGCACGGTTTTATGTCGCCAGCGTTAGTGCACAGGACTCATTTGATATGGGGTTCGAGAAGACCTTGTGGTTAGCCGAGGCCTGGTGACAGGTGACCGATTTACCCACTCGGACTCATCACTTGTGCGACAAGTTGAAGCCGTTCATTAGCCGATAGCTTACTTTAAATACGCTCAATATTCATCATAAACTCGTGGTCTTGATCGATGACTGAGACAAGCCTGATCTCTAAACAGCTCTAATACCGCGATGTTTGCTGAATAGAGCTCAAGGCACGCGATATATCCAAACGGTTCTTCTCAATACTCCATGTCGATGGAAATGTGACAGCCAAATAACAATAGAGAGCACATGTACGAGTACACGGCAGTCAAGCTTTGCCGTGATACTCGGTGACGTGGGCACTGAGTGTGGGGAAGGAGCACCACCTGGAGACACTCGCGGGGGACTTCGCGTCGTCAAGGTGGGTGACCGCTGCGTGACCATTTTAAGATCCCGGAGTAACCCCCGGAGCCTCCCTGAGTTCGGTGACCAGGGGGTTACCTCATGGGCTGCCCCACAACAGTAATGAAACAGACGGGCACATGGTCTAAGCATGATTGGAATTCCAACGACTCGTTGTGCACGGTGTATCATGTTGGTAAACTTGGAATGATGAAGGTATTTATACTACCCAGTAGGGACTCTTGGCTGACATAGAACAGGCCACTCATGGACTGCGCAACTATGCTGCTCCAACTTGGGGATAAAAACAGGATCAACTCACCTTCATTCATAGCAGTAACAAATATAGTGGCAGATCCGTGATTACAGGAGTTGATCATCAACGTCAACTTAGGTCAGATAAGTCGGTGATTGGATAGGTTGTGCGGCTGCGGCGCGTTTCAAATACCACGAACTTCAAAAGGTGAGAGATCTGTCAAAGAATGCGTGGGCACCGGCAACATCCAACAGTCCCGGGAAAACACTCAGATCAACGTGCCATGGTCAATGCGTTCAAGAGTGCGTAAAAAGTAGGGACTCAACAACAGTTCGTTGCTCAGGAACACGCCCAGAGTCAACGCGTCACAAGTACTCCAATTCGCATGCAAGAAAATATTATTCACCGACGAGATGCAAGGGTGTACTTACGAATGGTATGCCCTGCAGCGCATTGCTCTAAGCTCAAGCGGTTTTCTTTAAATCGGCAACCGCACCAAGAAAAACAGCTTGACAGCTACCCGCCATCAAGTCTCCAGCTCACGTACACCTCAGCCCACATATCATGTAAATGCTACAACGCACCTGCCCCCCTGGTCGACGAGCAAAAAAGGTACCGATGCGTAGAATCCAACATGTCCATCCTCTACAAAAACTTCGCAGCACTCCTAATCGACCATCATGCGCTCGGTCAGTAGGCCCTCGCCGTATGCCATGCTCTCGAAGATCACTTGTCTCCAGATGCTCAGGCCGAATTCTTGTGCTTCCTCTTCCAGGACCTACACGAGTGTACAAATTCAGTTGAGGCGTTGCCAAACACTAATCGAACTCATACCGGTTCGAGGCCTTCTACAAGTTTCTGGGGACCCTTGTGATCCTTGAGATGCTCGAGGACGAACATGATGAGGTCATCGTCTTCCAGCTCGCCGAGGTATTTCATCATCAGGCGCTTGACCAAAGGCTCAAACTTTCTGTCTACCATGCTCTGAAATTCCACGTCAGCAAATTGCCATCCACACAGAGAAAAAGCAGAACCCACATCATTGAGACCGTCCCATCTAACTTTCGCCTTGAACAACGTCTCTTTGTCATGAGGTACAGACTCTTTGATCATCTGTAAGCGCTCCTTCGCCTTGTCGCCCTCTGCAGCACTGAAATCGAGCTTGACTAATGGCACCTTGCGCTTCTTGATATCCTCTTCCTCCTCTTCCTCTTGTCCAAAGACAGCAGCTTTGGCGTCCTTGGGAGCACCCTCGGCCTTGACTGGTCCGGTGGCCATCGACATGCTAAGTTTAACGGGTGCACCGTCGTCGAGCAGCATGCCGGCTTTGCGCTGCTCTTCAGCAAGAGCTTGCATGTCTTCCATTTGTCGAGCGAGGAACCTCTCTGACTCGATACGGAGGTTTTCGGTTTCTCGCTCTTCGTAGGCGCGAGATTCGGCGTCTGCAGCTTCTTCTGCCGTTACTCGGCGCGCACGAGCTTGTCGCCAGCGTGCTCTGACATTTCACTTATCTCAGGAAGCGATCTTAATGGCGAGATGGACGGGCGCACCTGTCAACATAGAATACCTCGTCACTCTCATCGTCATCCCAGACATCAAGGCGCGCTCGCATCTCCACGCGGTCCCGTTCTTCGGCTTCTTTGATGGCGTTCTGACGTGCTATCGACCGTTCAAGTGCCGCTACACGAGCTCGCTCTCGAGGCTCATACCGACGTTCTCGCTGTAAGGGTTGTAGAAAAATGTTCAGTATCACCGCACGTATCTACCAAAACCAACTTATTGCCATGAAACTCGAAGGATCACTCACGTCTTTAAAAGACACTTCTTCATCTCGCCTTCTCGCCTCCTTCCGGTCCCTCTCGAGCTCCTCATCGGTCTTTGGCCCTCTACTCCGATCGTCTGACGCTCCCGCTACAGCATCTCCGTCCTCCGCTTTTACAAAGTTCACGGGCTTATTGAAGCCTTGCGGCCCTTTCCCATGTCCCTGCTGACCCTTTGCAGGGGTGGTCGATTGAGAAGGCTGCTGCGACTGCGGCTTACCCCACACTCTCAACTTTGGTCCACTCGGTGTGCTAGCCAAAATATTCGGTATACTATCACGGACTTCCCGTACTTTCTCTCGTTCGCGTTTGGCGGCGCGTTCACGGAATTGAGCAATCTCAGAGATGACGAGGCCACGTTGCGTCTCGGGAAGATCGGCCTCTTGAAGATCGTGCAGATGGGGAGGGATGACGTATTTTTCCTTGTCGAGAAGACCGCTGTTGGCGGCATCTTGTGAAGTGCGATTTATCTCTGCTAATAGTTCGCTCAGCTTCGTTTTTGCTTGTTGCATCAATGCATCGTCAGCCTACGGAGCATGGATTTTGTCAGGCAAAGTTTTCACTAGGAAAAAGGAACGAGAGTTGGAGCTTACATCGGTCTTCATCTTCTGCGCGGAGTATGCATCGAGGAAGAGTCTCGTCTTTTCGTCGGCTTTTATCTGGAGTAAATGTGTACGACGTAGGCTTGAAATGAGTAACTCGAGGATGAGGGGACGCACCAGGAGCTTTTTGTTCGCACATCCGTCCTCTAGCGCTGGTAGCTCGATGCCCTGAAGGAGCGTCAAGCTCCTTAGCGCAGAGTCAGGGTCTTCATATTCTGCGAAGCCGAAGCCCTGGGGCTTATTTGCAGGCGTGATGAGGCGTTTGAATGATCTGACCGGACCACAAGCCTGTGGGCATTGTCATGAGAACTTCCTCTCGCGACACCGCATCACCGAAGAGAAACCCCATGTTCCTACTCACCGAAAGCATTTGATTAAGAAACCCATCGGTGATTCCGCCCGATATCGACCCCACAAATAGCGTTGTCAGTTTTTGCGCTTGAGGGGGCATAAAAGGCTGCTGCATCATTTGTTGCTGCTGTGCGAGAGCCGACATTGAGGGCCCTTGGCCATACGATGGCAAAGGTGGACGCAGACCAAGTCCTAACCGGTTGGGCATAGGTTGCATGTTTGTCTTGTGAGCTGTTTTTGCGGGTTTGGATGTGATGTGGTGGCACCTCTGAGCTGAGTGCTGGATATTCTGTGCTGTGGTTCAGTATGAAAGAAAGGATGGAAGGGTGTCTTAATGGATCTCACAGTTGAGATAAAGTATCGAGTGCGAGATGGATTGAAAGAGCAGGAAGACGAATGAAGATGGCTGGTGGTGGTCCCTGTGCAAAGTGTAAAACGAATTCGAATATTCGAAGCTTGTGGATAAATATTCCCACGATTAGGAATTCACCAAGTGACTACGCTCTTTCACTAGCACTGGCGCTTTTTCAGCCTGCTCTCCCAACCCCATAGCCATGGTCCTTTTCTTCACATCATCTGGTGAGACAGACAATCCCATACGTGGACATTCTCCTGACAGACCTATTTCAGCGGTGGACCCACCCGCAACCATTTACATGGGCAAGGACAAAGTCGAAAGTATGTTTCCCATCGCCAATCGCACCCAAGACCGACCATTCACTGGCACAGATCAGACGAAGATTTGATCAAATACGCATGGCCCCAGGACGTGTGGTTTCACGTCGACAAGCTCTCTTCTGCCCACGTATATCTGCGCATGCCGGACAGCATGACTTGGGAGACGATACCTCAGGCGCTCTTGACGGATTGTGCTCAGTTGGTGAAGGCGAACTCGATCGAGGGTGAGTGTTGCATTGTGGGCTTGAGATGCAGGTGTCTGGACGCTTATGAGGTTCCTTCAAGGCAACAAGAAGGATAACCTTACGGTTATATATACCCCTGCTGATAACCTCAAGGTATGAATCTTGGGCGACGTGCTTGGGCAACGACTCTCAATCTTTTCACCAAAGAAACAAGGCGATATGGCTGTCGGTCAGGTCTCCTTTCACAGTGACAAAAGGGTATGTCCTTGCCTCCAAAGTGTAATTACATTCCGCTTATCTCACAATTTCGTTTAGGTAAAAAGAAGTGGGTTTGACCTTGGCCGTCCACCCACACCATAGCTAAACTGCCTCTAGTCCATGTAGCGAAAAGAGAGAATCCAATCGTCAACCGCCTCAACAAGACCAAAGTTGAGAAGCAGGTCGACCACGAGCAAGAGAAGATTGACCGCATCAAAAAGGAGAACGCAGAGAAGCGCACCGTAGCTGCCCAAAGGGTTAGCGCGCCAACTTTTTGCTATTTTCTAATCAGAATTAACATTGGCATCTTCAGAGAAAGGAAGAGGCCGAACTGGCTAAGCAGAGGGAAGAAGAAAAAGCTGCAAGGTCGTATGACTCGTTGTTCAACGTTGAGGAGGACCCAGATGCTCCACAGTTGACTGGCAAGGCGATCGAGGAAGACTTCATGTAATCTTTGTTGAGGACCCATATCTCATACCTATGTACTGGCCGCATTAAACTTACGGCACTTTCTTTTGACTTTCTTCTGTGGTCGCGGGTTTCTCCGCTTGTGTTTCTCGATCTTTCTGGTGAAATAGCCCCTAGTGGCGATTATCGGTGAGTTAGCTAACTAGGATCGATCTGGGTCGTTCCTATTTAGCAGCTCGCCTACTGTACCACCATGAGCATCCGCTTCGCTGTTCCTCCACCCACTCAGGACGACGTGGATGATCATTCAACATCGTCGGGCTCGGATTCCGAGGATTACACTGAAGAAGACAACAACTTCGAGGACTGGGTCTCTGATCAAGCCCAAATTCAACCTTGTCGATCGCTTTTCGAGGACAAACGTTTCCCCACATCGGCAGGTGCTTTGGAGTTTGATAGATCTACACATGGGTTCGATTTGGACGCAACGTGCAAAAGACTAAGTACGCCTTTGTGTCTCTGTACTCATTGTGTCGTTAACTCTGAAAAAAAAAGAGTTGGATCTCCATCGTCGTATACGACTGATCAACTTCATCCGAAAACATGTACGAACTGGCGCTTTGGTCTTTTGGAACGACACAGCTCACCGACTCTGTTTCCCAGAATCCGACACCGACAGACGTCGGCAATTTGACAGGGGCTGAATCTTTTTTCTCTTCCGACGAGTACCTCATCCCAGTTATCGAAGATGACCCACTGCTCCGTACGTCCTTCACATATCTAGGGTCGATTCCGCTATATAATTTACCCACCCAGAACTTGACTTTGACGACGAATGGTCCGATGACGAAGACTCTCGTTCAACTAGGCTCCCCTCAAGCCCGCCTTCAGACCTCTCCAGTTCCCTCAGACGCATCCAAATCCTCGAAGAGAAGCTCTCTCAAGTTAAAAAAGACATGACAGACTACAGGAAGCTCGTCACTCAAAAGCTGGACATCTCCAGCATTACCGAGATCATCAACGAACCCGCTCCGTCGACCAGCAAGGCTCCCGGGGACGACGATACGCATTATTTCCAGAGCTATGGATATAATGGTGCGTTCCGCCTTGTTCTTTCATTTCGATAGGGATCTTAGCGCCACGAAAATTGATGGGTGGTTCGTACGATGCAGATATTCATGCCGTGATGATCCAGGACAAAGTGCGAACGTCGACATACGCCTCGTTCATCCTTACAAACCCGATTGTGTTCCGTGATGCCGTCGTTCTCGATGTTGGCTGTGGAACCGGTATACTCTCTCTATTCGCTGCTAAATCAGGCGCCAAACACGTCTATGCCGTCGAAGCGAGCGATATCGCTGGAAAGGCGGAAAGAATCGTTCGAGCCAATGGATTGGAGGACGTTATCACGTAAGTCTTTTTCCTTTGAGCTTTTTTTTCATGATGTGTGTTTGTTTTTGCTTTTCCAGCTGAATACACATTGCATTTTTTTAGCGTCATACGCGGAAAAGTGGAAGAGATCAAGCTACCCGATGATGTCAGCCACGTCGATATCATCATATCCGAATGGATGGGCTACGCACTGCTCTATGAATCCATGCTCGATTCTGTGCTGTACGCCCGCGACAAGTTCCTCCGACCTGATGGGGGCGTGATGGCACCCAGTCAGTGTAGAATCATGCTGGCGCTCTGCGAGGGAAGCGAGATCATGAAGGACCGAGTCGATTTCTGGGGTGATGTTTATGGTGTGTTTTCCGCCCGGTTTTCATGGGACGATCGAGAATACTAACACCACGGATAAGGTTTCGATCTTTCCGAAATGGCACAAGAGGTATGGAACGAGGCCGTCGTGGACGTCGTTGGACCAGACTCGGTGGTGAGCGAGCCTTATCTCCTCAAGGTGAGCACGTTCTTTCCTCGCACACATGATAGCTTCAATGTACGATTCACTCCAGGACCTCCACCTCAAGACGATAACTCCCCGCCAACTCGATTTCACGTCAACTTTCACGCTCACTTCCACCTCTTCGATGCGTACCAAAATACACGCTCTCGTTCTCTACTTTGACACATTCTTCACTACCACCTGTGAACCCCTCTCCCCCGATGTCCCTGTACGGCTGATCAAAGATGGAGACGTCACGCTCGCTGAGGTGTGGCCCGTCGGCGGGAAACCAGCCCCACACAGACGCGCGAGTATCGGACCGGGGTTGAAACAGAAGGAGCAGAAAAAGGTCATAAGTTTCAGTACAGGACCGACGAGCCAGCCGACGCATTGGAAGCAGACCCTTTTCTTGTTGAAGGATCCTATATTGGCCGAGGAGGGTAAGTGCTTGTGTTTTACGGTCTATAGGTTTACACACTCCGCACTCCGCACTTGCTTAGGTACGGTGGTCTCGGGCACTTTTTACTGCAAAAAGAGCGAAGGGAATTCGAGGGAGCTCGATGTTGAGATTCATTATTCGGTCAGGAAAGATGCTGAGGCACCTGCGGGAGATGTGGTCGTTCAGATGTACAAAGTTCGGTAGCGGTGAGGGTCTGTGCTTGACCGACAAGTTTCGCGTTTGGATAGAATAGATGGAATTAACCTCACAAAGCCCTGTCCCCTTG
>MU121036.1:0-44712 GCA_014904835.1 Paxillus ammoniavirescens
ATCGTTTGGATGCAATTGGGTGATAAGACGTTTATTATCACAAGTAACTAAGCTAAAACTGGTTTGGTACAACTCTCCCGATGGCCGTACGAAGCGGACATGGCACTCCGTGCCCTCTGCCCGTCCTAGATTAGTCCGATTGAGGGGCACCCGCTCAGCAAGCCTTAGTGAAAGATCTGTAATCAGATCAATCGTGCAATATCGCAATAGAATGGTGCGATATCACGCCATGGTCTCAGGTCTATAAAAGACTACATTGAAAATGCTGAAGAGTCAATTGACGAAAAGCCCCCTTGTTCTCCTTTGAACAGGGTCTTACATTTTCGATCTTAACTCTCAGCCTAAAAAACTATTCCACATCGCCACTCGCGCTTCGCGCTCATGTCAATCCCCCCTAAACCCTACCAAAGTGCCTAAGAATGTGGACGGGCCCGGGCCAACAAAGGGTGTTGTTGCATTGCAACATGGTGTGGAGAGTGTTGCAATAGGTATGAGGGGATTCCCGAGGAGTAGTACCTGTTGAGTGGTCAGATTGCAACATGTGTGGGATGTTGCAACAGGACAGAGGGGGCTACCTGAAAGGGTACATCGTCGTATTGCGACACAGCCCGGGGACATTGCAATGGGACCGAGCGTTGAGCGTTGCAACGTGGCAGCTAAAATTTGCAACGGCTGTCGTATTGTCATATTGCAACATCGTGCAGGGAATGTTGCAACAGGTCCGAGGGAGCTACCTGGAAGCGTACATTGTCGTATTGCAACACAATGTGGGGGGGACGTCGCAAGTGGAGCATTGCAACGGGACCACCAAAATTTGCAACGGGACGGTTTGGAATTGCAATGCGCACGCGAAAATATTGCATTCATATTACAAGATAGTATATACCGTGAAGCTTGCAACACGACACATACAGTAGTTACCACGATTCGTTGCAACATACTAACAGTATGGCCTGCACTATTGTGTCATTGTTTTATGTGATGTGGTCAAAACTCATACGCTAGGTGTCTCTGTTCCAAGCGTCAGTGGTGTTCCAAGCGCCGGTGAATGACTGTAGTTAGGAAAACACCGGTTTGTAGAAACCTGCTGGGTTATGAAGCCATTGGCTGTCGGCGTTGTGGCCGCAGTGAAATCATAAGTCACTAATTTTCGCCAACGATGGTAGAGTAAGTCACAGGAAAATCAATGCAACGCTTCAGCCACCAGCTCCAATATATCCCTTACCCCCTTCCCCACATTCCTGTCATCCTTCGCTATGGATTGCCATACTAGTCCGCGATGGGGTTCTGCAACGATGCATTGCTTCACAACCTCCGCAACATGTTCCTGAGGAGGAAAGAATCAGACATCTGGCAATCACACACACCGATGGAAATACTCACTGGTGTCCCATGTTGTCGCTCGAATTTAAGCCACCAAGCCCAGTGATCCCCAAGGACCCTGTCTTGCTCCGTCGCCACCGACCGCGAGAACCACTGTCTTGCCTTTTCAATCTTTCTCTCGGCCCAAAACAATCTCGCAACAGTACACGTCACGATCGCATTGTCCTTTGACTTCTTCAAAGCATCGACCGAGCGCGATTTGCGTGCGGGACGAGGCTCCGCCCATATGGCCATCGACCATAGGAGGCCAGAAGTAGCACATTCTTGTAGACCTCGGGAAAGCATGGCCTTGGCTTGTGCTGCACCTCCTGAGCGCTCTTCGACACCAACGGATTCTGCCCAAAGCATCTCGTTGGCGGGGTTCACCAAGCGTCCCTTCTCCAGGATGGCTCGTGCTTTGATGCTCTTTCTGTCCAATTCCTCGAGCTTGCTCGCGAGAACCCAGAGAGTGCTTTCTTTGGGGCACGCCTTTAACCCAGCAGCGTAGGATGCACGGGCAGCTGGGTGGTTCTTTTGTAGCTGGTGGATTTGTCCTTGGATCATGTACAACTTCGCAAACTTGGGGAACTTGGATAGAGCCGTCGATACGGTCTCGAGAGCAGCGTCATACCGGCCTTGTTGCCGCTCGAAGACAGCGGACTTCATCCATATCTGGTGGAGAATTAGTATAAACCAAAAAAGAGAATCCATGACACGAGTTACTTACCCGTTCGGTGTCCGCCACCGTTCGTGCACGAACGAGCAGTTCTCTCGCAACACCCAACTCGCCATTCTCTGCCTCGAGCTTGACGGCAGCAAGCCAGATCTGTTCGCTCTCAGGGTTCGCAACGAATGCCTTCTCGAGGACTTCACGAGCAGCGGGTACGTCTCCAGCCAGCCACTTTTCCTTGGCAGACATCAACCATAAGACCTCTGCTTGTGGACAGTAGTGTACAGCTTGCGTCAACACGGCATCAAGTGATTCACTGTAAAGACAATGTGAGATGGGGAAGGAACCATGCCTCCAGTACGTACCGAGTTCCATGTACCTTTTCGAGGTCTGCTGCCTTCCGCCACAAGTTGCGTTTATCGGGGAATACCTTGAGCGCATACGCCAATATGGCTCTCGCAGTCCCGACCATTCCCCTCAACTCCGCACTCTCCGCGTCTGCTACCCAAGTGTCCAACCTGTCCTCCTCCTCGACCTCCATAGCCACCGTCGCCTTGATAATCGCCTCGCACGTCCTCGACGACCCCTCGGATTCACATCGTTCGGCCTCCTTTAACCACTGATCACGCGTCAACAGCACCTGGTGTCGTCTCAGCTCTCGCACACCGGCCTCGATTGTCTTGTCGACCAGGTCCAGTTCCTTATCCCGTGCCTCGACTGGTTTATTCGTATCTGTAATCGCTTCCTGCTCGAGGAGACGACCGGCGGCTATCCAGATTTCGTGTGAAGTGGGAACAGATTTACGGGCTTTGTTAAGGACTGCTTTGGCACGCTCGGGCGTCTCGAGTCGGGCGAGAGCTAGCCAGAGCTCCACGGAGAGGGGTATAACTTCAACAGCGCGGGAGAGGAGGATGCGGGCGTCTGAGGCCGAGCTTTCAAGGTTGACGGTTTCTTTCCACAGTCGTACAGAATTGGGGATGTTCTCAAGAGCTACAAAACCGTAAGAGGCATTTCGGTCAGAGTAATGTTGAAGAATACCTTTGCGTAGTACGCGCTTCTTCGCTTTCACATCTTGCTCAAGGTCGGCTGCAGCAAGCCATATCTTGACACTCTGCCCGACATGTTGAACGGCGTTGGCAAGGATGACTTTGGCGTCGTCCTTGGACTATAATGGAAAATCAGAATTCAAATTAGGGAGGTACGCTTTCTCGACTTACATGTAAGCGAGCAGCCTCGAGCCACACATCCTCACTCTTTGGACATTGTTCACATCCTGCCTTAATCAACTTGCGTGCTGCTACCATCCGGCCAGCATGCTCCTCCAGACATGCCGCGGCAATCCAACCGGGTGCGTGTTTGGGGTTCGATTTTACGAGCGAATCGAAGAGCATCCGTGCACGCTTGATGTCACCAATTTCAGCTTCAGACTTTATAACAACGCTATCCAAAGACGTCAGGTAACCCTTGGGGTCTACGGAAGTCGCGGATCCAGAAGTGGTTGACGTGCCAGAGATCTGAGGAAATGTGAGACCATCGAAAGGGCACGTTGCCGGCGTCATACGTACCTGGTCAAGTTTAAGTGAGAGGATTTTGTCTCGAGCTTGACCAATCTCCACGAAGTTGGTCATAGTCCCGGCGTCTGCAGGTGTTGCAAAACCGGACTGCAAGAACAATATCAATACATATGTCACCGAGCAACCATGTTAATCGTACCTGCTGCTGTCTTGTGTCCAATGAATTCTCATATTCAGTCTTTCCTCTGTCGCCCACTATGACGCTGTCGGGGACGACAAAGGTTCTCTCATCCTTTCTTCTCTTCTTTCGCGTGAGGTTACCTACTTCCGGTATATTCTCCCATTCCTGGTCGGTAACGACGGACAAGCCACGCTTCAAATCCGCAAACTGCTGCTGGATCTTTGGGCGTTCTGCGCGGTGCTGCACTAATTCCTCATTCTCGCGTGCCTCCCTAGAATAAAATGACGGCGGGTAGCATCAGTGAGCACGAATAAACTATAGTGAACTAACCGGAAAGCACACACCTGCGTGCCCGTCTCCGCGAGTCCATGCTCTGGTCGACAGCATCGTATATCTTGTCAGCTTCTTCATCATCCTGCTCGTATGTTGTACCAGCGAAAAGACCATATTCGTTGTCTGGGTCTTGGAATTGATCTGGGTCAACTTCGGGTTCTTCGCCACGTTTGGCCTGAGCCTCCCTTTGAATAAGAAGGGGCTTGAGTGTGTTTATCAAAGGCAAGGGAGCAGTGGTACATACGCTACTGCTTCGGCAGATGGTCCTTCTCTGGCCGGACCAATATCTGAACGAGTGGTGAAACCAGAAGCACTACGGGTCTCATCATTACGCTGTTCATGGAGTTAGTAGTAAAGAAACGCTCACCCTCGTCCGAGACCAGCGACATACGACGCGGGCGCCGGCATGGACAAAAATGCCAGCTTGTTTTGTTTGGCCGCCATGACAGAAAGATTGCGGATGGTGGGTTGATGATGGTGGTCGATGAATGATTGTACGACCTCACTGTTGGTGTCGACGAGGAAGACAGCGTGCTGACGTAATCGTGTAACTTTCCGAAGTCCGATACGCATGCGTGAGACAGGGGCGTGATCATGATCATAATAGAGCGCTTGCTGACGAGTTCATCTTTATCACCGTCCACCTTGATACAAATTGATCAGTTCTCCAACATTCAATTCGTACCTTCATAGGGCTCCTACCAGTATTGTTCCCCAGCGCTCAGCCATCACATCGTTGCAACTTTCCTCAGCCTCATCATGGAGACCAAGGAGGTCGAGATCGTTCATGCAACGCACCCTCTGAGCCAGGAGTTATTCCGCTTGATGGCAACTCCTCCGCACCTTATTAAGTCCGGCAGAAGCGCTGCCCAAGTCATGTGTAGTACTTGTTCTACAGCCCGCCCGAAGTTACAAACGTGCCAAAGAGTAAGTCATTGGCCTTACAGACCCCACTGGCAGATCGTATTTAACTCACTGTTTTCCCAAGTGCAAGAGTGTGTGGTACTGCTCAAAAGAATGCCAAAGAAAACACTGGTACGCTAAGGATTGGTCAAAATCGTTTATGACAGTTTACATGACACCCTGATGTATGGTAGGCCTCAGCACAAAACGTACTGCACTCCAGCCGAGCGCTCCAAAGGAGTCTTAAAGCTCGTAGAAACACTCGTTGCGAACATCGCAGTTATTCTCATGCTCCAGGTCTGCGCCGTTCTTGATTTGGGCCTACTCAACGATACAAAGAAGGAGGTCGGATTCACAGTGCCTTTTATGATTCGTGTTGACATCGGAATCGAGCCTACCGAGGTGGCCAAGTTTGTAAAGCTCTGCCTCACGCACGAACCCGTCCCTGAAACAGTTGAAGGACTAGTCCAGGTTAATCATTTCATTTCCCATGTCCCAGGCCGGTCTGGCTATGCCCCCCTCACCCCAACGCGCGACAAATTGTGGCGCACCGAAAGGGAGAAAGCTAACAAGGGGGGGAAGAACAGTGAACCCCTTGGACTTTTGGAGTTCGTCAATGACAGTGACTTCTCGATCACAATGCCACTCCGCATCGATGCTGGTGCTCAAAAATTAGCCAAGGACGCAGAACCCTTCACGACTGTTTCGGCTGTTACTGGTATACAATCGGAGAAACCCTTGACTGTGGAAACTTGCATGGAGTGAATAAATTTGATGCTCTGTCCTTTCTTCTAATTTACTCTCATTTTGTAGGTTTATTAATCTCCACATACGAGCCGATAAACAAAATCAGCTGAAATTGCGCACCGAGATGACGGAGTCTGATAAGGCGATAGTCAGGGGCGTCACTGACAAGTCAGTCACCAAAGACGCCGTTCGTGCCCTCAGGGGGAAAATGGCTAGAGAAACGTTATACGCCAATATGCCTCTGCCTTGACCGCGGCTTCTTCATACAATCTCAAATCACGTTAATGTTCGATGATCGATACGTTCCAGTGGGTTAAAAAGCTCTATGTACATGTAACTATTTTTCACCGCATGCGTCTCAAGATTATGTGGGCCGTTTGATTTTCCCGCTCTCTATACTCTAGTTACGGCACTCGTTTTGTCAGCGTAGCACAGCGAGATCAATATGTAACAAAGACCTGCGCGCAACCTTCAAAAGATGAACTCCGAAAAACACTGAGCGAAGGACTCGGAACCCGGGTGGAAAGGGTTAAACGTCGTCAGGTCCTGCTGACGAAAACGTAGACGCAGCAGCCGGTAATGCCGAGACTGAGTTAGCTGGTAGAGGAGCAACGACGGGCTTAGGAAGCGCATTAAATGTTGAAGCTGCCGCACTATGTCCATATCAGCAGAGGGAACATGTCCGTTCCATTTCCTTCGGTGTTTCTGCAGACGGTCCTTCTTAGGATGGACCAATATCTGATCATGAACGAGTGATGCATCAATGAGGGCCCAGAAGCACGGTGACGTTGACGGATCCCCTTCAGTCCCCCTCGAGTGATACGTGTGCGCGGGCATCAACCCAAAAAACCAGCTTGCATGCAAATGCTTTGTTTGGCCGCCGCTCTCATAGATCCATGATGCCATGATGATGGTGGGGTGATGGACCCGGCGCAAGCGACGCTGACGTAACCTGATCCGATTAACTTGCTGACTAAGTAGATAAACCTGTAGCTGCCAAGTAGTTAACCTCCCGCTCGCCTTCTCGCATCGGTGACGTCCTTGCCATCCTCACCTTGCAACCACAGGCCATCGCGCAATATTACTTGCAGCCAGACGCTCAGATTTGGACCTTCACGCATCTCCAGCCCTCGACCTTTGTTCAACTTTCCTCAGCGGCATGGAAGATAAGGACGTCCTTCGAGCGTCACGCTATCTGAGCCAGGAGATGTTCCGTCTATTAGCAACTCCTCCGGACGTTATCAAGTCTGGCAGAAATGCTTCCAAAGTCCTCTGTACCACCTGCTCCATAGTCGGCGTGAAGTTACAGACGTGTCAAAGGGTGAGTCATTGGCCCTAGAGACGATACATTGCAATTAACTCACGGCGCTTCCCCAGTGCAAGAGCGTATGGTACTGCTCGAAAGAGTGCCAAAAGTCAGACTGGTGCGTTCAAGGAGGTGAAACTATCTCCGATACACCTTGACATATGGCAGGCCGCATCACAAAACATTCTGCACTCCAACTGACCGTTCAAAAGGACTCTTAAAGCTTATGGAAACCCTTGTTGCCAACACCACAATTTCCATTCTGCTCGAGGTTTGCGCAGTTCTTGATTTGAACCTTCTCAACGATGAAAAAAAGGACGTCGGATTCAAATACCCCTTCATGATTTGCGTTGACATCGGAATCGAGCCTACCGACATGCTCGATTTCGTAAAAATCTGCCTCACCGACGAACCCATCCCTGAGAAAGTCCAAGGAATGATCCAAATCAATCACTTTTTTTCCCATCTCCCAGGCCGGTTTGGCTGCGATCCCATCACCCCAAAGCGCGAAAAGTTGTGGCATAGGGCGAGAGACGAAGCTAACAACAATGGCAGGGGCGGTGATCCCTTTGGACTTATGGAGTTCGTTACCGACAGTGGCTTCTCAATCACGATACCATTCGGCATCCACCCTCTCGCTCACAAATTAGCCAAGGACGCAGAACCCTTTACGACCGTTTCGGCTATCACTGGCACAGTGACACGGAAGCCCATGACGGTAGAAACTTGCATGGAGTGAATAAAACCAGTGTTCTGTCCTTTCTTCACGCTTATTCTCATTCCACAGGTTCATTAATCACCACGTACGATCTGATAAACAGAATCAGCTGAAATTGCGCACAGAGTTGACAGAGTCTGATAAAGCGGTTATCAGAGATGTCCCTGACAAATCCGTCTTCCGAGATGCCGTCCTTGCTCTCAGAGGGAAAATGGCTAGGGAGACATTGTATGCCCATATACCTCGACGTTGATTGTGCCGCTTCTTCGTTCGTAGAATCTCAAGCCACGCCGACGAGTTTTCTAGTCTATATCCCGGTGCGCTTGTGTTGACAGTGTATTATATCATTCGAAGAGTTTTTAATCGTAATTGTTTTGCACTGTACATGTTTCAAAATTCTGTGTTCCTGCAAACCCCATCTGCCAAGGCTTTGAACGACAAGACTCCGGTGTACTCTCTCCTTCCGCACAACGAAATCCTGCGCTAGCCGTACCGGTTTACTTTGACCGCCGTCTTTTCGTTGCCCTGTCTGTTTGGTTACGGCATTCATTATGTCAGTGTGAGACGGCGGGACCAACGACAGAAGCCTACCTGCGACCTTCAAAAGACGCACTTGGGAAGATATTGAGGGAGACACTCAGGACCCGGGTTGAAAGGGTCAAGCGTCGTCGCAGGTGCTGCTGACGAAACTATGACCGCAGCAGCGGGCAATGCCACGACCGAGTTGGAAGCAAGAAGAGCAAAAAGGGACAATGTGAAGACGAAGCGCATCGTGATTCTGTTTGGGTGTTAGGTGCGAAGGCGAATACGTTTATGAGGCTGTTTTGTACTGTAGTTGACTTCTCGTGGGCAGACGTTTTATAGCCTATTGCTTGACCAAGCAGCTGGGCCTGTGCATAATGTTCACGTAAAGGAGCGGCCGCGCTCTGTCAGCGCCAGGAAACATGTTGGCTCCATTTCCTCCCCGACGCAGACCGGCTACCAGTCGAGGGCAACTCTCAAAATCTCGCAGCAGACTCGTGAGCCACGGTACATACGGAAGCCAGTGAAATTTCCAATTTTCAAACGAGCACGTCGTACGGTCGGTTTCCTCGTTGAGACTCATCATGGTGAGGCAGTGCGCTGTGCAACGATGAGATCCGCAACCTGAATGAAGTCATTTTATGAACAATTTGTGTCCAAGTCGTGGTCTGACCCTATGATACCTGTTTGTTTAGTCGATTTATACGATAAAGGCCGCTCTGGGGTGAAATTGATGACCATTTCGGAGGCTGTATTGGCACTGGAGCGTTCAGTGTGAAAGGAAGGCCCGAATAACCAGCCATTCCTGTGGTCACGCCGCGGCCATGCCATCGATATTGCTGCTTGACCCGCGTGCGCCGGGCGCACATACGCGTAATACTCCATGTACCATGCCGCATAGTACCTCGGCGTTCTGGTCGAAACTCACGCCTGGGGCACTTGCATTCCTGTTTTCGGCTGAATGATTCAATCTTCTCTGCTCGACCAGGACCTGTCAACACAAAGCTGGTACACAAAGCAAGAGACTCACCGTTGGGTACGGAGTTGCAAGTTGGTGTCAAGTGTTCGTTCCTTGCCTGCTGACTCGGTGTACTACCCACGACGGGCTCGTCAGCCTTGGTAGACCCCCAATAAGTCAACGCAAGGCTCAAACTGACTTCGGACGGCATCGGTCTCCGCGGTCGTAGCTGCATTCTGCACGTAGCACACGGACGAATCTTGATGCATCGGTGGCAGGACTCCTGCATCATGTGCCGTTGTTTGGTTCAGAGGCTCCTGTCAAACAAACGGACGTCAGGTACGGTCCGGGCATGGTATGACCTGGCACAACTCTGGTACAACTTGAATCCTGGCGTCTGGCCAAGGCACCCTTGTACCTTGCAACTTTGAAACCTTGATTCGTCTCGTCTTTTAACAGCGCTAATGGGCCCGCCGGTCTACCCCGAACCGCTCTAAGTCTGCACCATGACCTCTCTCAAGAACGTGGGCAGATTTTCATTCCACTACCTATCCAAAGTGTGCTTCACATTCTTTTAAACGCTCACAAACTTCCAACACATTGACATCGTCGACATTCGCAACCGAAAAGCGAATCCATTTGTCCCAGCCATCTTCCAACAAACCTAACGCTCGGCGCTGTGATTCGTCCTGTTCATCATAGAAGAATTGGGCAGGAAGGACGAGGACTCCAAGTTCTTGCGCTAGACGCTGACAAAACTCGAGAGATGTCATATTTGCGAATGGATGCTTCACGAATGCAAAGTAGCCCCCCTGTGAACCGACAGTCCACCCTGACGGCAGGGAGTTTCGGAAGATCTCGTGGCGTGCATTGAGACCCTTGGCGTTCTTTAGGATAGAAACTCTAATCTCTGACAAGAGAGAAGGGTCCGCCAGCGCGAGTTGTGGTGGCCGAGGAGCGCAGATCTGGAGACAATCCAGCGTTGTCGTGACGTGCTGCAGAAGTCTCGGGGAAGCCGCAATCAAGCCAACGCGGTGTCCAGGGATTGCATAAGACTTGGAGAACGAGAAGAGATGGATAAAGTTGGATCTCCACGACCAAGAGTGACGTGAGACCTCGGATTGCGTAGGAGAGAAAAGGTTGTGTGGAGGGTAGCGCTCGACAAAGTCTCGATATGTCTCATCGACGATAAGAGCGATGTTGTTTTGACGTGCGAGTTCTGCGAACTCGGCGATGAGTGCTGGTGAGTAAATTGCACCAGTCTATCTCGATGAAATGATAAAATGAGACAGGGAAAGGTGGGAATGATGAAAGAACTAACCGGGTTGTTTGGCGTGACCAGTGCAATGGCTTTTGTTTTTGATGTGATCAACCTCTTGCATTCTTGAGGCGACGGCAAAAAGCCACTGTCTGATCGGGTATATAATGGGACAGACTTGATGCTGAGCAAATTAAGGCTCATACTGCGGTATTAAGGATGTATTAAAACACTCGCATGAAGATAAGGCCAGGAAGGTACCCTACTGATGGTTGAAGTACCTGTCGCACGGATGGATAAGAACAACGATCAAACCAGGAATCGCCTAATTTACCATGGTACGGGAAGTATCACTTCGTCGCCAGCATCTGCCAAACACATCACTGTTGCGACGAACGCCATATTACATCCGGACGTGACAGCGATGTCCTCAGCAGTGACGTCCGCATTGTGGCCATAGACCGTTTTCATCTCCTGGGCGAAGGTCGACCGTAACTTCGATTCACCGAGGGCGTGGCAGTAGCCCGAACTAAGAGGAGACGAGGATGTCTTCGCCAACGCTTCCAACAAAATATCTGGTGGTGGGTTTCCCGGCACACCTTGTGACATGTCGAGTAGAGGGCGGCCAGGAGAAGGAATATACGCTGAGCCCCATGCATAAGCGCGGGGTATCCTGCGGTTAGTTCGAGTGTTAGCATGGATGTCGGCAGGATAAGCTAGATTCTGACACGCACGGGGGCAGGATGGTACTTAGTACACTTCGAGAGAGCCGGAAAGGAAGACCAAAATTGACCGACATCTAGTACCGTCGACCTGGCAGTCTAAAGCTGCCTGGAAAGGGAGTTTACGAAGGGGTGGACGACTTGCTCGATAGTAAGTAACAGCACTAGTTTCACAAAACTAAAAGAGCATAGCTTAAGTTGACGTACCGTAGGGACGAAACCTTTCAGTGACTACAAAAGGTCTCATTGTACTAAGTTATCCGCGACTGAACGGCGATCGCCGTGTCGGACCTGAAGGCTAGCGCTCACATGAGTCCATCATGATGATCAAACTAGAGTACTGATGCATATTTCTCTCTATTTCTTGATACACCCAGTCCCTCCGTTCCATCAAGCTCCCAGTTCTTTGTGCTGTCTGGGTCATCTGGCGTCCTGTGCGATACTCTGGAATCATCGCCATCATCACCCTCTTAGCCTTACAATGGCCGAAACGCCTAAGTCTCTACCACGGCTCGGGAGCCCCAAATTTATGATAACGTGTCGACAGACCAACCTTAAGCGCTGGCCTGCAAATTACGTGCAATACCCCGAGGCTAGCACGCAGTGGAAGGACTAGGTGTATTGGCACATGGCTCTTGTTTCATCTCAAGCTCACGCATCCTTGCTTCTACTGTACAAAGGAGACTAGGTTGAACGTTACTCGACACGCTCCATCCTGATTCTTTGTTCTATCATCTAACGTCCCCTGCAGCAGTCTAACGACAACCCATTTATATCCACCAATCAACTGGCCATGCAATGCTCAAAGCACCCGACACCTCGGGATTCTCGAGTCCCGGACATTGCTGATAGATCGATGGCGCACATTGGCTAGCCTGTATAATCAACAATGGATGGTCACAAGCCTGAATCTTGTCCCGATACAGATCCCAGAAGAACCAACCAAGGGCCCCGCGACTTACAAGCCTTAGCCTGCTGGACTAGGCAAACGAAGATGACAGCTTCTATGGTCCAAGGGCATCTAGAACCACCGTGTAGGACGGGCTTCTTGGTGGTGGTGCAAAGTCCTTCCGGTAACTGCAATTTCCGGCAAGGTGACAAACGACATGCTTGGGGCGAAAGAGGGTGAGATCGTGATTATTGCTCATGATCAACGTTCAAACGCTGAAGGACCTGCTGTAAAGCGATCCGATAGCACCCCGATCACCTCGTGTGGTTGGCAAGATTTGAAGGATCTACCGCTGGCGCCACCAGTCCAGGCAGGCAGGCAGGCAGAGAGGCCCGGAGGCGACGGATGGTGCGAAATTGCTGCAGGCCATAGGAACGAAGCAATGTTACCAAGTGGTCAGTCGTGGGTCAGTCAAGTAGTTGTTTCACCCGCGGTCGGCCGTGAGTACGGAGTCACCAAGGCTTCCCTGCGGTCACATCAAAATGCAGAGAGGCACCAAAAATACGCTCTGTGGTTGTATCACTAACATGTACACAGGTGAGCGTCAAATCAGGGGTTAGCACCACGAATATGACATCTAGCGGATCACATAAAGCGGTCAACTTGATGCAGCTTTTCACATCTTGGTTGCTGGTGTGGGAACTTTGTGCCTAGAATCTGGTACGTATCACTCACTTACACGTTCTATCAGGGGAACTGATCTTGTAAACATAGATAATACAGATAACCTAAGCCCAAAGGTACTCTCCGAGAGATCGTGAAGTGCGTTGTTCGACCAGGTGAGATTAGATGTACGCAATAAACATTGTGTCGTGGCATCAACGGAACAATTGTCGACAGTGCCCATACAGCGTTGGACAGGGGAATCAGCCGAGAATAGCTCTTGTAACTCCGTTTCACGGACTTCTCACATTGAATTCATCACTGATTGAGGCCCTGTCTAGCATAGCTCTACGGTGATGTTTCAAACCCGTCCTACCCCATCCCGTCGAGGTTAGCGGTTCTAGTGATCGGTTGCAATTTCTATTTTTTCGTAGCCAATTTCGTCGAGAAGCTTGATCTTCACCCCAAATGCGGCGGCGCGGCACCGCCTCGACGTGACTGCCCGAATTTGTAGTGTTGCGCGGTTGTTGCCTTGCACTGGCCACATCTCCGTGTTTCAATTCCTGGGAACTCTTTCAACAGAGCCAGCAATCATGAAACTCGGATATCAGCTAAGTCTAGCGCTGAGAAGCTAGCACCGATGTGAAGCCTCTATAAATACTGACCTGATGCAAACCCTCAATTGACTTTCCTCGCCCCTCTTCCGTGTCCAGGAGTCTGGGTCTTCGCAATGTCAGATTCACGACCACAGACACCCGATACAAGTCAATTTCTACCTCGCACCGCCAGTGGGGTTGGTTCCGAACAGGCGACCCTCATCAGTGGCTCTCAAGTGCTTAGCTTCAAGGACACGGAACCCAAGAAACCCCCAAAGGATGCCAAATTCTGGCTCATCTTCATTTCCTTGTGTACCTGCTTAGTATTGTCTGCGTTGGAGCTGTCGTCGGTAGCGACTGCGCTTCCGACGATCGCAAATGCTTTCCAGTCGTCTCAATTCGTATGGGTGGGCTCGGCGTACGCCATGGCCTCCACAGCCTTCCTTCCTATGAGCGGGGGCCTTGCGCAATCGTTCGGGCGAAGGCCAACTATGCTGCTGTGCATCGCACTGTTCGCTCTCGGCAGTGGGATATCTGGTGGCGCGACGAGCATGAATATGCTCATTGCAGGTCGTGCCGTGCAAGGTTTGGGCGGTGGGGGCATCCAATCTCTCACTGGAATTATTTTGGCCGATTTAGTATCACTCCAAGAGAGAGGCGTGTACGCAGGGCTGTTCGGACTGTAAGTTCTTTCTACCTGTGTACAACAGTTACGCAGTTGTGAAGGCTGGTTACAGGACATGGAGCTTCGCCGTGGCAATTGGGCCGGTTGTTGGAGGCAGCCTTGCATCTCAAGGACAATGGCGCTGGCTATTCTGTTAGTTGTGTTGGTATTGCGCCTTGAATGAGAAGTACTTACCAATGCTGTAGATCTCAATCTTCCGCTTTGCGCGGCCGCCGCACTGTTAGTGCTCATTCTTCTTGATCTACCAACTCCGAAAGGGGCTTTCCGGGACAAAGTCTTCGGCCTGGATTGGATGTAAGGCCGCTCGCATCACCATTAAAAGAGTCTCATGTCGTTTCAGTGGAAATATCATCGTGATCGGGAGCTCCATCTCCTGTACATTAGCATTGACGTGGGGCGGCGTCACTGCGCCTTGGAATTCTGCCACTGTCCTCGCACCGTTGATCATCGGCCTGCTCGGACTTGTAGTTTTCATCATTTATGAAGCAACGTTGGCCACGAACCCACTGGTAAGGGTGTACTGCAATGTCACTGTACCAGATTAGGCTTACTCTCATTGCAAGGTTCCTATCAGCCTCATGACAAATCGGACTGGGATTAGCGGGTAAGTAACTATATTTTTGCAACGTTTACTTTGCATGCCGACGAAGGGTTCCCTCCTCAAGCTACCTCCAGACTTTTGTGGCCGGTGTCCTCGCACTTTCCATTGCCTGTTTGTCGGTTTCGTCAAATATGTTGGACCCCACTAATACACAGAACCAGATTTCTTCCCAGTGTTCTTCCAGGGGTGTAAAGGCGCCTCCCCGGTGATGTCGGGGGTCTATACTCTTGGAACCTCGGCGCTAGCCCCCGCCGCAATTATCAGTGGCATTATCGTCAAGAAGACTGGTCGATATCGCCTCTTGATGTGGGTCGGTTGGATCTTCCTGCTTGTCGGCCTTGGCTTGATGACTACCCTGCGTGCAAATTCCCCTGTCGGTGATGCCATTGGATATTCGGTGATTGTTGGCATTGGCATTGGGTAAGAATTCCCTCGCCCCCATGCGTATTTATCGTTCATTGCCTTTGTAGCATCGAGTATGCCACCACCATGTATCCCATCCAGGCACCCTTGCCGGTAACACAGAACGCGCCTGCTCTCGCGTTCATGTGGTTCCTCCGCTCGTTTGCAGGGGTAAGCATCTTTCTCGCAACCACTCAGGCAACCGTCACTCACAATTCCCTATAGGTCTGGGGAGTCACGATCGGCAGCACTGTCGTTCAAAACGAGCTGGTGAAAAGATTGCCGTCCGACTTCACTTCGACGATCCCCAACGGGGGCGCTGGCCTCGCTTATGCCCTTATCCCCGAACTTCCACTCCTATCAGCGACACTCCTCACCCAGGTGCAAGAAGCGTTCGCAGGCGGTATGATGGTAATGTGGCAGGTGTTGCTCGGCATCGCGGCACTCGGGCTACTGTCCTCTATTCCGATGAAGGGGTTACCTTTGACTAGCAGCATCGACGAAGACTGGGCAATAAAGAGAGCGCCCAACGCTGATACTTCCTCCGAAAATATTGGTTTTGAACAGGCTTAGGTTTATTCGAGGGATTCGACATCCTAAGCCATACTATCATTCGAACGTTAGAGCTTCTCCTAATGTATTTATTTCATGACTGCACTTCTGTAACAAAACGCATACTCAAGGAGGGTTTCTTGGAGGTATTAGTCGCCCGTCTCTCTTAGTTATCTTCCCCATGATAAGGACCGTTCTGTACTTGGAATATGCACCAAAGAAACTTGTGCATGTACTTATCTGCCAAGGCGGAAATCGGACTGAGGTCGTGCGAGTCGAGCCGCCATCAGTGCACTGCAACCAACATCAATTGATCAATCAATTATATCACGATCTTGTTCGCAGCTATCTCTCCATTAGAAACGTCACAGCTATTAAGACTTGGACACGCTGTTGGGAAGCGGCGTTGCTCCTTCGAGACGGCAACACTACTGTTTTGCGAAACATCGCCGTTCCTCAATTTAGGGATGCTGTTCACCCATCGTCACCCGCGGTCGATATCAACAGACATCCAAATTGTCCCGAAGTGTCGAGAAAAACTGGTGGACCATGCCAACGACCCGGACGCTTAGGATGTGCGAGACGGGACGGGACGGACCAACGGGATGGACTTTCGAACTTTCCGAAGTCTTGTAAAGAACGAGGTCAGCACGCTTAACATGCTAAGTGTCGGGTAGACAGCAATAATTTGGGGAAGGAAGCAAGTCTGGTTACTAATCATTCGTCGGAGACTTGACATTGCGGATATCCGGAAGAGTCTCGATGCTCCATTTGGAGCGTAGTTCCACTGAGTAATCGTCATGATCTCGTGCAAGGAACCTGTACATTGCAGCCCACCCAACCATCACGGCATTGTCTGTTGAAACCAGAATCAGCCGAGATACCCGCGAGAGAGTGACAGCCGTACCTGTGCAGAGCTCAGGCGGAGGAAAGACAAGTGATATTTCCTGCTCAGGACTGTGTTTATCCAATGCTTCCCTCAATCTAATAGTAGGGTATCAGTGCATGCTCAACAGTCACCTAAAGAAGATCGAACCTGGCCCTCAAGAACGAGTTACTAGCTACACCACCGCTCGCTACGACGTGTCTTACTTCGATACCCTTTCTCAACAACATAGAATGGCACTGGACGAGCTTCGCGCACAGCTGCCGGGCGGCTCCATCTTGAAACGCTTGTCCAAGAGCGATTCTGTGGTCTTCGGTAAGGAAAACCTCAGATTTGGAGACATATCGCTCCACTGCAGAATGAAGGCCACTGAAGGAGAACGCAAGCTTTCCGTGCATGGGAACCGCGAATGGTTGTATCTCTGGGACATTAACACCCTGGAGGTCCTTGCGACAGAACTCTTCAAGAGAGGCAGCAGGTCCTTTGGTGCCCCACGGCATCTTGAGCATCCGAGCCACCTTATCATAAGTTCGGCCGACACTTTCGTCCACCGTGTTTGCGAGAATGCGGAAAGAAGAGTATGACGTCGCCAGAACGAGAAGAGTATGGCCGCCGGAGATCAACAATGTAAGGAAAGGAAATTCGGGGCGTTCATCAGTTGGCGATGTGAGAAGTGACGTTAATGCATGAGCTTGCTGAGATAGATAAATCAACACCAATGCCATGAGATAGCCCAATACGCGTTGATGAAACTCACCATATGATGGACGCCAACCAATGGCTTGCCAAGTGCCGCAGCAAGGGTCTTAGCAGCATTCGATCCGACACTAAGACACCCACCAATACCTAAGGTTAGATTGGTTATATGTATTTGCGGAACCATTCGCATAGTCCGAGCTTACCGGGCCCTCTCGTAAATGCCACGCCGTCGATATCTTGAATGGGAAGCCTTGATTCCTCGAGTGCTCTTCGAACTGCGGTAGGCTGCATAGAAGCGACTGAGTCAAAGAGTACTTCGATGAATAGTGATATTCCCGGAATCACGTTACTAACCATATTGCGCTGGTGGCCCTCGATCGCGACCATGGGGTGAATTCCACCGAAGCCTTCATGTCTGCGCAAGTGAGATTCGTCACGAGGAGGTCAACCGACATAGCCACTTACAAGTCGTGCTGTTTGATGACTATATTGGAAAGGATTCCTCGAGACGACGTGACTACCGCTGCGCAGGTATCATCTGCTGAGCTTTCCACAGCTAGAACTGTGAAGTGCCGGGGTTTGCATGGTTGTACGCCTGCGAAGTCCTTAGCTTCCTTCATATTCACCACTAGAAGACAAGCCAAACCGTGATGTTTGGGAAGACCTCGTACACGCACTGAATTTGTGCGGTGTAATCCTGCTCTGACCACTGTCGACATGCAAAGCTGGAAAATATACTGTTCTAAAATGGTAGGTATACGAAAATTAATTTGCACCGCCACCTGGACCGAGTCGAGAGCAAGACGGTCACTGCTTCAGCTGCCTTACTACAACTTGGACCTTCATCACAATGAGTGCAAGCAAAATAGTAGCATCAACGCCAAGGCTCGCTAGACTCGCTGCCCAACGTACCTCTGCCCTCACCAGATCTCGTTTTGCTCCCGGCACTGCCGCAGGACCAACTTTCGCGCGACATGTCAGTTCGTCTGCGGACGAGCAAACGCTTGCAAAATCTGTAGAGACGTTAGACGCTCTCGTGGGATCGACGATAGGCCTCAGTCTCAATCTCAAGCCCACAACCTCTGCCAGTCCTCCACCCTCACCGCCCAAGCTGTATACCGACACCGCAAACGCGGATACGCATGCCGACATGTTCATTCCCCCCGCTAACGACCCACTTCTCGAATATCTCACTTCCGCAATCCTACAGAACGGGCATCGCGCCAGAGCCGCTCGTCTCGTATCCCGCATGCTCCTCCATATTCACGCCTCGACACGCGCACCACCCGTACCCATCGTACGAGAGGCCATCATGTCTGCCTCACCCGCTGTCAGAGTCGTCTCGCATCGGCACGCAACAAAAACTGTTTTCATGCCCATCGCTCTGACAGAGAAACAGCGTGTGCATGCGGGCGTCAAGGCTATCATAGCAGCAAGTGAATCGAAGCCCGGAAAGACTGTTGATGTGAGGCTGGCCAGGGAGATGATTTCTGTGGTGCAGGGAGAGAGCAGAGCCCTTGAGGAGAAAGTGCGCGTTCATAAACTGGCAATGGTGAACAGGTAAGCTACCCATTGCGCCACTGCACCCTCGTATCACTGAATGTTTTTTCAGGGGAAACATAAAGAGGTAGTGATCATCGGGTCCGTGTGCCAGTATCTTAGATCCCACCTTGCATTTACTGCACGCTAGCTGCAATGCCTACTATTGCTTCGCCAACTTTGTTACCGCTTTTTTCTTGCGAAAACGAGAGGTTTTACTTTGCGATCGTCCACCACATAAATAAGTCGTGGGGCATCGTGCATCCCTCCCTAAAAGAAAAACGAGTGTATAGCCATAAACAATCACAAGATAGTTATTGTAATTGCGGTTACGATACTTTCCCTCGCCCGTCGCTGGCTCGTCTCGACCAATCCGCTCAATAAACCCATGGAACCATCCTCCACCTCACCTTCTCACTCCAGTCCTCCCACTCCTTCCCGAACGCAGCGTGAAGGATTCTGTCTTCACGGGTGCACCTCTCTACGATGATGGCAAAGGACACCCCTACCAACACTGCCCATGCAATGCCCCAGACACCGTAGATAGCGCCACATTCATACGCCCATGACCCCCTGGTCGCGTGGGCGAGCGTCGCACCGCTGAGAGTCAGATATCCGCCAGTGTAAGACGGGTGTCGCACGATCGCGTAAGGCCCGCTAGTTATAAGCTTGTGTTTGGGAAGTAGCGCCAGGTCGAAAGTGAACAACCTCCCCATTACACGGTAGCACCACAGTCTGATGCTCATCCCGAGAAGAGCAATCAGGCAGGCAACGAGGGCGAGCCGATCGAAGGAGATGCGTTCTGCGCAGGTTCCCGAGGCGAGGTTGAACGTTGGGGAAGCTACCAGCCGCATGATGATTGCGACCACCTCGATGACCCCAGGAAGGACGGAGAGACTCTGAGCAGTGACGATGTTAATGATTGAGAACCGGTATCAATTCATCGTGTGGCACATACTCTCATGATAGGGATCATAAAACTCCTCAAGGCGTTTTTTTCGAGGGTAGACGTCTCCAGCCTGGCGTCCTCATCCGGAGCGGGATTGGGTGGGTTCATTGTGACATGCAATGCGAACGTAGTAGCTACGATGACAGCGAGCCTGAGAAGGGGGCTGCCACCACTGGAAGACGAAGCAACTTCAGTCAAAGCCATTGAAACCAGCGTTGTGGGAAGGAAACAGTGGAGGGCACTATGTTATCCACAAACCAACTACTTATATGGTTGCACACCTGGATTTGCCGAGGTTACTAGTTGATTGATTGAGTAGCGTTGGTTTGACCTGAACAGTACCGTAACAGCATCGAGTTCCCAAATTGTACATGCATGCCCGCATAACGAAGCGGACCCACACCTCGAAACCTGTCCCGTCCTTCTGACCAACGCAAGACGGACCTACAGAAATCCGGCATGTGGTGAACAGATATCTGTCGCTAAAGGGTGCCTCACATAATTACATACCTACTTATCCTACACGGGGTACTGGCACAGTCAGACGTCCCCGGAATAATGGTGGAAGAGGGTGCATGCCCAACAAATGCGATCCGACAGCAGGGCAGACCGAGCGCGAAGGGTGGGGGTCGTCGAGTGTTCTGGTACAGAAGGTGCAGGCGGGGGTTGCGGGAGAGTGCATATCCATGAACTCAGAGGTGTGCAATGCAAAAGCGTAAGTGATGGGTGACGAAATCAGGCGAAGGCATGATGCAATGTGTGGGAGTGAGTGCAGGATGTGTGATGCCTGAGGAAACGAGGCGTCCTCGTCCTCGTCGACGACAACGGTCGATGGGGATTTGAACTTCCTTCCTTGGTCACTGACGTGATTGCCTCCGCAAAATGTTGCGGTGTGAGCCGAAGTAGCCGAAGTACAAGTTCGAGCCGCCAAACTACCGCACAGGGCTTTGTTGTGGGCGGCCGCCGCTGATATTACGACGAGCGCAATCCACTGACAGAAAAACGTTCAGCGAGTGTTCTTGGGGTGCGTCCGGGACTCCGAGTCCATGATAAAACTTGAGCCAAAGACGTCAGACTGGCTCACTGGGACATACTATCACATATCGCTAGTATACTAGTAGATCTGCTTCGCGAAAACCAATGCGCAAGGGTCAGATCCATTGATTGATAAGATCTGATCAAGTCCTTGCTTGTGTATAGTAGTTGCCAGAGCCGACTCTGCCGAGAGTCAATATGTCTTGTTGTGATCGCGAGGCCTGGGTGTTGTCCGGAGGATGCAAGGTGTTTGTATTAGCTGGTTATCTAACTTATAACGGGATAGCTCACTGGGCATAATGTGTGTCCAGGCCGTTGGCTTATAGGTGTGACCATTAAATTCGATGACGTTGGGCTCTAAGAAAGTAAACCGACTTGATGAACAGGTTACGAGTTCGCTACCAGTAGTCGTACGTGTGCCAGCACACACCATAAATTCTGGAGCGAAGCATAAGGAAAAACGCGACGGGTGGGTGAGTACTTGAGTACTTGAGTTATGACAAGACCGACTTTTCCATGTTCGGTTGCGTGGGGGTTTGGAAGATTGATCAACAATTTGTGACGGGTCACCAAGTGCGCTTCAAGTTGTCAGAGGGAACGTTGATTACTTGTACCGACTTGTGCCCGTACCAGCACCAAGTCAGTCTGACGGCCTTCATTCCGGGTGTTCTTGGGACATTTGTGCTCGATCACGATGTCAGAACGATAAAGAAGACGCATCAATTCATGGTAAGAAATACATGGAATCACAACTTCATTATCATCATCTTTTTTGTTGAATGTCCCAACACGGCTTACGATTTACAGCTTGGAGCCAGAGAGACCCTCAACGAACCTCTTCTCAGCCTCCTCGAAGTTAATCACGCTCCATATTGCGTTGAGGTACTAGTAGCATGAATACGTGTGAGCGTTTGATAGATCTTGACATAAAGACAAGTGCGACTCACATCAACCTTGACGTTGAGGTATTGGAGGTAGAAAGCGTGTTCCCAGATATCGACACCGATGATGGGAATGTGGGTCAGGAGAGGGTCTTGGTTAGGAGTGGTAGCGATCTCAAGACGTTTGGTCGAGGGATTCAATCCCTGAAATGAACCACACCAAACGTTCAGTCGGATTAATAACACCACACGAGCGAGGCCAGAACGCACGAGCCAGCCCCAGCCAGAACCCTGGATGGCAGCAGTAGTAGCATTGAATTGCTTCTTGAGGTTATCGAGCGAGCCAAAACTCGAGTCGATGGCATCCTTCAACGGGCCAGGTTTGAGCTCTCCACCGTTACCCTTGCCCTCGCTGGCAGCAGGTGCAAGGTTCTTCCAGAAGAGGGAGTGGTTGATATGACCTACAATGACGTGAGTATGGAGCAATCGATGACGATAGCGATAGCGATAAGATAAAAGGATCGTTCGCTCTTCTGCAACTTCCCCTTTACTGGACACAGGCAATTGACATGCACGTACCACCACCGTTGAAGCGGAGGGCAGCCTGGAGGGCGATGCGCTCCTTGGGGGTAGCAGTCTTCGCGTAGCTGAGTTCAGCGGCGTTGAGAGCAGTGACATAGGTTTGGTGGTGCTTCTTATGGTGAAGCGTCATGATCTGTTGCGAGATGTAAGGCTCGAGAGCATCGTAGGAATATGGGAGGTCGGGGAGAGTGTGTTGGCCAGACATGATGGAGTGATTGATCGTGGTAGAAAGACAAGAGGATGCGAATTCAGGAGAATGTTATGGACGCTGATATCATCCATTTGCCGATGTTTATTTCCCACTGATGTCACGTTTTCTTGATCATCCCAGTGACAAGAAATTACTCAACTGTCCCTCCATTTGATTCATGACAGGTTCCTAGCTACACGTGCAATAAAATATTATTACACATCCCTTCACCCACACCATACCAAGACCAGAACGAACGGAGTTAGACCTAAGAGGTCCAACTTACAGAGTCGCAACAAAACATCAATAATCAGACAACCGCAAAACCTTTCCTGTTCGACCCAGGGTTGCAACGTGAGCAGTCGTTATTCAGCTATTACACTCCAGAATAGATAGAAGCCAGGTCACCCACCAATATTCGCATAGGGGCTTCGTTTTCGGCCACCGAGTAATTCCATATCTCCGCTGTCAAAGAAGGAATACCCAGCTGTATCCCACACCGTCACGTCGCGTTCAACAAAATACCACGAGGTCAGAAAAAGATTACGCACTCATTGTATCCTCATAGCCATCACTTGCACCATCATCCGAACCGTTGATAGGTCGACCCGTCTTCGAATCTCGTAGGACGCCCGAATGGTCGACAAACGGTGCTGGTCGTTCGTTGGCGGACAAGTGGAGTTGAACGAGGATCCGTTGGACCTCGAGCAAATAGCTCTGCAACGTATCTAGGTATCGCCGTGTCTGAAGATGTTTCGAGGATGCCACACTGTACGTCATGGGATGAACAAACGTTTAGCGGCGGAATCAGGCATACTGACATGCTTATTCCATTCTCCTTGATAATATACCCGATACCGTAGCCATCTGCAGCGACTGGACCAAACCCGAAAAGTCGGAGTGCAGGGTTCCCACAGTTTGACGTCGACAGAATGGACGTGCCGAGCAGGTTCCAACCAGGGTCTGCGAATATCGACGGAAGAGCCGCGTTCTGCGACGCGTTCGCCGCGCCATTCAGAAGAGGCTCGTCAGGGAGGGGATCAAGATTTCCGCTCAGTTGGCGCTGGTAAAGGCAGTAAAGGGCGTAAAGATGCCTGGTTCAATTGTTTAGCGTCGCGGGTTTCACTTTGCCTTTACTGGCTGACCTGTCTTGTCCGAGACCCTGGCTACATTCTTTCGTCAACTTCACGTGGCGTTCGCATGCTTTACGCAGGGCTTCAATCTTCTGCTCGTTGGGAGCCTCTGAGAAAAATGTCTGTTTATTGCGGACGTGAGAAGTGAGCGGAAATGCTATGCGAACGTGGTAAGGACCGAATACGAACCTTTGTGAAGTCCACACTCTCTGGCTGAACTGTTCGGATCGCCTCGGTCCGACCGTGTAGGAACGCCTTGGTCATTGCAGGCTCATACGTACACTCTGTCCTTCCTATAGAGACCAACCCAATTGGCTGGCCTGCCGAGACTCGAAGGACATGACTTACCATAGAGACCAAAATACGCCGCTTGAAACGCCATTTGAACAAATGCGTCTGGGCTTAATCCGTGACTGGTAATGAAGTTCTTCCCGTAGCCTTTAAACTCCAGCGCTTGACAATCGTTTTGACAGATCAGGTCACTCAGTCTTGTCTCCGCAAAGCGGATACCAACGCGGATCTGGGGTGTGAGTGTCCACATAAGCTTGGCAGGCGTTGTGTCATATGTATCGGAAGCGGAATTTGCACTGGAGATGGAAGGGGTATTGCCGTGCTTGCCTGGGATTGATTTGGAAGGTTTGTAAGACTTCGCGTAAGGGGACAGCGGTGCGTGGAAGAGAGTAGGGGCCGAGGAATTGATAGAGCGAGCCAAAAGCATGAGGACTTCAGTGAAAACATCGGCCGCAAATCTGAGAACAGGAAGATGTTGCGTTAAGGCGGGGGTTCGATGCAACGTGGATGACAACACCATACCTGAGAACGGTATGGCCGTCAACGCCAGTGTGCTCAAAGTTGATTCCTGCGGCGCCGTCCGCACAGACAATTATCTGAAGCTGTTCTCGCGACCTTGTCAGCCTGGGTGCGCGGTCAAGGTAGCAATGGTAAGCCCAACCTTATCGTACCACCTGTTGGTACATGTTCCTACTTGTACACCTTCCCTGAGATCATAGGTTCCACACAAGAAATTGGAACACAGGGCTGCCAGGTCTTCTCCGTTCTCGCCTCCGCGCTTGTTGACTTGGCTCTCGACGCCTTCGCGAGCAGGTGCGGCGTCATCCAGACAAACGATAAACAATGCATCATCGACTAAACGCAGACAGGCAGCGTTCGTCCGGTCTTCTGCAAGTGTCTGACGTAACTGGGACCATGTCTTTCGGTTCTCGGTGGTGAGCACACCTATGGCAGTACGAGCAGCCTTAAGATAGGCTTTAGCAGCGGTGATAGCAGGTATGAAGGATCTGTACCTCTGTGATTGGGGTCTTGTCCGCGTCCTGCACAATGGCCTGAAGGTTCCTCAGTACCTCGCGTTCTGTGAGGAGGGGAAGATTTTCTTCATCAAGTGCGTCAAACCAATCTGGTGGTCAAGTTAGTCACACACCGCTGAGAACGACAACACAGCCCCATCAGTACTCACAGAACTGTCCCCGCCTCAGGACCACGATGTGACGAGCAGCATCATTAGCAAGCATCTTACATCCTCTCTAACCCCACTATCAGTATAAATGTCTGGAACGAACGATCGATGCTGGACCTCACCTCGGTGGGTATCCTCGCGGTCCCGAATAATCTTGTGTATTGGTCCATATCTAGGGGGCGCCCACGCACAGTGTCGGGGTCAAGCAGTCCGGCACGGAGATCGTGTACGAAACCAAGAGAGGAGACGATGAGCGCAGCTGCACGAGGCAGTTGAGATCCTCGATCTGGAGTTGGATCATTCCTGTCGAAATGAAGAGGATGTTTGAGATACTTTCGGAGACATTCCAAATTGAGCGACGACGTACTCGAGCACGAAGAAAGGATTCAGGGCGAGGACTACAGGATCGCTGTGTGATAGGTAGCTTTCGTACCTATAAGTGGGTTTCCATGGAGTGACACGATCAGCTCGTCGCGAAGCCACAGATCGACCGCGAACTCACCAGAAGTCCTCGATGTAGCTGTTTGGGCCGAGGCAAGGGCATCCCGTAGAGATCAGCGTCGGTCCTATTTCGGGACACGGGGAAGAGTAATGCCGTACCTTGCTCGTCCTGCAGCCCACTGCTTGAGTCGCTCCTGAAGTGCTGGTCCCTCTCCTTCTAAGAAACTCCGCACTGCACGAACGGTTGCAGCATGTTCTTGGGCATCTTGCAGACCAGATAGAGCCGTCAAGTATCGTTTACAGGTATCTTCTAGAGAGGGAATAGGAAGTTTGGGTAGGGCGTCCTGGTTTGCGAAAGTTCGACCAGGTGACGGTGTCTGGTGATGGAATGTGGAGGTTGGGTTCGCCATGGAGTGTACGGAACAAGAGAAAAATGTCAGCTGATGTGACTATAGGCTTAAGATCCATGTCAGTGGTCGCTTTTGTACTCCCGACGTTGGTCGAGCTGATGAACCTGTGATTGGAAAGTGCGGAGCTAAGGGACGCCAGGGATCTTGTTGACGGCATCTTCAGCCTTTCTGACTCTAGTTTGTTCAAACCCTTCATTAACTTTCATCCTTATTCTGCTTTATCCCTGTTCCACTCCGTCCATCCATGCCGAATACACTGGCTGCGCAAACCCATGGACATACAGCGGTGCAAATTACTGTCAAGGCGTAAGACCAATCGTTCAACCTACGCTCAAACTCCGGCTTTTTTGCTTTTTTGCTTTCTTGGTCTTTCCTTGTCATACTCATCGTAACCAAACCTGAGCACGACGAATCAGCACATACCAGCGGCTTCTCGGCTCAGAGCTATTCCACGAAGCCGAAATACACGGAGAACAAACGGTCTCTCGCAGTGGCCATGCCAGTATCTCTGTCAGCAGTGATTGGCCAGACCACTTGCTAAGCCCAAACCCCTTCATACGACAGATTTGAACTGACACTATGAACCCCAAGAGGCCAATCCAGGATCCGATCCTAGCTACTATGAATCATGTATTCCGAAGGGCCTGCACGGATAGCGGGGCTCCCCCGGGAGGGATGATTCCTGAAGTGCTTCGGTGACCCTTTTATATCAATGCCTCTCATGCCCCTTCGACCTTTCGCCTTTCGCCTGAAACGCACCTGACCACAACTGGGTTTTTCTTGTGAAACATTGACAAGAGTGACAGGACTAGGGTTCTCAAACTTGGTCTTCCCTGTCATGCCGGGGCGTCCACACCCCCGCCTGCCACGGTTTCGAGCATCTTCACGATAGTAATAGATTTGCTCCCCAACACCTCTAAATTCATCACTGGCAGCATACCCTCTGGTCACCACAGTCAGTGCATGGATTATCTTTTATCTCATCACATGTAACCAGGATCAAGCTCTTTCTACGGCTCACCACGACGCGGTATCATGCACTTGCAACAGCCACCCGGCGATGTCGCATCGAGGTGCATCCTACTGTCGCCGCTCTAATGGAGAAAACGAAACGACAAAGTCCTCCCACAAACAAGCATAAGGCCCGCCCCCTTTCTCTGGACATTTTAGCCAGCGACCACGCGATGAGGGTTGTAGCAATATCTACAGCATGGGGGGAGGGGGGGGCGCGGGCTTTTCTTTTGGGTTGTCTCCTGCATCCGGGAAGAGCGTCAAGACAGCCCATGAGGCCGTTTCGGGACATGATGGAAACATGAAACAGGCTGGAGCAGGTGGTATACCGGCATGAACTTGATTGCAATCGTGAGACCTCATGACTTCTCCACAGGAACCAATTTCACAAAACCTTCGCAGACCTTTGGACTGCTTTTGAATCAGCGGGAGACGCCAGGATCAACCTGTTGTATTAGGCACTTGTCGTCGCTCTCCTCGAAGCCAACATGAAGCAAATTTTCAATGGGTTTGAGCAAATTAGCCCGGCCAACCCGAAATTGAACCCGGAGTGGGGTGCAAGGGGTGCACACCGTCACAGACATTCGCTGACGACAATAGTCAAGATACTAAATACAACGAATTTGTATAGACTTCAGCTGACATCAACCGCAATCAAGCATCTTCCCAAATATTGTTAGCGAGCTTCCTCACGAGCTGCAACTTGTTTTTCATATCTTGTGTGGTAAGGAGATTTCCTTCTTCGTGGGAAGCAAATCCGCACTGCGGAGAGATGCAAATTCTTTGCAGGGCTTCCTCCTCGCTCTCACCTGTACCGCTGGTCATGACCCTCGCTGCATCCAGCACACGTTTTTTGAGCAGTTCTTCGTCTTCGAGCTGCGGGAATTTGCTGGTAATCAGGCCTAACACGATGGTCTTGTGTCTAGGTACGTGTTGTAGGGCTTCGAAGGTGCCTGCCGATAGCCTCAACATCGTGACCACTATAACTCAACGCCGAATGAAACCTACCAGCACGCTCCGTATCGTACTCGAGGTAGTAACAGTCGACATTGACCTCGTTGAACAGTTTTGTCGCGATGACATCATACCCTCCCTCGGAGAAATGAATCGAGTGCCTGAAGTTACCGCGACAGAGGTGTAGGCCTACATTCATGTCCGGCTGACGAGCTGCGAGGCAGTTATTGTAAAGCCGTATGTAGGCATCGAGCAGAGTGTCAGGATCCTCTCCCGCTTCTTTCATGCCTTCACGCATCGAGGTGGCACAGAAGTAGGCCAGGAGCGGGTCGTCGATTTGGACGTTGCGACACCCCGCGTCGTAGAGGATGCCGAGTTCCTCCCGGTAGGCAGCAGCGATGTCGTTAAAATAAGCTTCGCGGTCAGGGTAGACCTCTAGGTTGAAAGCGTGCTCTCCTGCGACACGTCAATGATAATTTCTGGGCGGACGGCGACGGGCAGATGACCTACCATGACGTAAATGGAACCACTCGGGGGCTGCCAGGGTCAACTTGATATTTTTCACCTCCTCGGGGTGAACAAGCGCCTTCAAAGCTTCAAATTGCGGCAGATATCCAGACTTCACGTGTTTTATCTTGCCTGTGCACAGCGTCGTAGCTGCGGGCTTGGTGTCTTGGAAAATAGGTCTATGTTAACGCCAGTGATACTCTGTAGCACGTACTTACTATTGGCGACGAAAGCGTGAATGTCGGGTACGTAGAGCTAAGGGATACTTAGCCGTTTGCCACGAAGACATTGAGATCATTCGACCGCTGACCTTGAAGATGGAGAGGGGTGGGTTGGGAACCTCTGTGCCAGAAGTCAGCGACGGTCCCTACAAGGTTTCATGGAGCATTTACCTTCAAATCCTTCCAAGAAGTCAAAGAAACCATCATAGAACCTAACTTGGAATATCAGTGCACGGGTCTAACAGGCACAGCTACAAGGGCGAACATGTGGCGCCTAGATGAGACATCAGCAGTCGTTTGGTACATCGAATGATTTTATCGCTGGCCTGTATTCGCCATCGGTGATACTCTTTATACCTGCCTCTCGCTGCATATTTACGGCTTCTACGATGGCTTGATTTTCTGTTTCGCGCAGTTTCTCTTGGGTGATCTCCTTCTTGTCAAATTCCCTCCGCGCTTGGAGGAGGTAATCGGGGCGGAGGAGGGAGCCAAGGTGCTCGGCGCGGAAAGGTGGTGCTTGTCTTGGTTGCATTCTCAGAGGGGGGATGCGACGGCGTAAGGCAATGGTTGGATGATACCTCTCTGTGAGCCAAACGATAGGCTTTATAAAGGGGGTATTTAGATAATCATTCTACCGCCCCGTGACGTGGAACATTTCATTACCGGTGGCCACCGAGCCAACAGTGTGGAGCAGACGACCACCGCACTGCCCCCGGGTCGCCCCGTCCCACTGAAGCAAGTCCCGTCTCGTGCGCTTGTCACCAGCAGTGTCGCCCGGGTTAGGGTTAAATGGGCCAAATCCAACGTGAACATCTCAGGTTCAGTGATTTAGCCGAGGGGTGCTTTGGAACTGCTCTAGATACATATCAGAAGCGGGTCTTTGCTCATACGTAGCCGGAGCCGTGCATCTCGGTGATTCGCGCACATGGAAGTAACAGAGATAAACCCACCAGTGCCTTAGATAACAAGTCTTTACCTGAGTGAACATCGAAGAACCATAGTGTATTTGCGAAAGAGCCACGGGTTGCTTCGGTGAGGGGGACTGGTAAGCAAGGCAACCATTGGATACGAGTTCTTTGAACAGATGTACTTATGCAGATAAGCAGTTCTAGTCTTTCATCTCCCAGCTAATACCACAACCGCAACCACCTTTCGCTTGTGGGTTGGCAGTCACTCGAAAAGAGCTCCCGATGAGCTCGGTGGCGTAATCAATGGTCGAACCATTGAGCATTGGTAGCGACACAGCATCGATATACAAGTTCGAGGGTCGGACGTCCGGATGGGTAAAATGGCTGTGGAAAATGATGGTTCGGAAAATTGAGAAGGCATTCAAAGAATACGCATGTAAGTTGACCAACATACTAGCTATCTGGAGCACGCTCGGTTGCGAGGTGCAACTTGTACTGGTATCCATGACACCCTCCAGATTCAACTGTAATGCATAGTGCTGCATGAGGGTTACTCTCACGAGCAGCTATTGCTCTGAGTTGCTAAACAGAAGAAAGTAAAGCCCTGGTTTCTCCGATTGGGAGATATCATACCTCAGCAGCACGGCCGGTGAGAACGATATTAATATGGTCTTCGGGTATCAACTCGACATCAAGCTCCTGCTCATCCAGATCCTTGGAAGTTGGTGAGGCGAGGAGCACAGTGCGTGCTTTCGGAATATCGGAGGCCCCTGCGGCTTGGGAAGTCGATAGAGATAGGTGCCGTGTACGGACAGGAGTCGTAGGAACTCCTGGACGCCTCCGAGTCGGAGAAGTGTATGCTTGCGTCCAGAGAGGACAGATTGCACGGCTGGGTGGATTCGAGCTATGGCACGTGCGGAAGTAAGAGTGTGTAATGTGTTTCCTGCATGTTGGTGACCTGGTAAGGCGCTGAAGTGCAGTAAGACCATTCGTACTGCTCATGATCGTTCTCCGTGTTGTTCAAGACATGCTTGAGCTGGCTACTACTGGTAATTATTAGTAAGACACCTGCCCACGTGACTTCAAGCCACAGGTAGTGACTGTTGTCAGTCTGTCGCTAACTTCAACGGCGACGGCGAAATGTCATCAAAGGTTTCTTTCACCATCCGTCGTCCAACACCCATCTCTCGACCTTCATCATCTGGTCCAGAATCGGACTGTCAGTTCAAGGTCCCTGCACTTCCCCGTCATCTCGCCAGTGGTGGAAACTCGGTGACTGGAAGCCCACTAGCAGGGTCTCCTCGGACGTATAGCTCACGAGAGGACTCGGACGATGACAGCGAAAACGGGCTTGTCTTTCCAAATGGCTTCGGACTGCGTGAAGTTGTCAGCCATCACACCGACTCCAGTGACGAAGAGGATGAAAAAGTTGAAGATGAACTTGTGTCTGGTTTCGACCAATTTGGCGTCAAGCGGTGTGTCATTCCCAGCTGCGTATCATGTTTCAATAAGATTCAGCTTACAGAAGTTCTCACATATAACATTGTACGTGTACACACCAGTTTGCACGCGAAGAGGAAGAAAGCGCCCGAAGAACCCCTCGTCATTCCATCGCAGCCAAATCCTGATTGGCGCGAAGCAGCTCGCCGACGCCGTGCAGCAGCTTCCCGTTCACAGTCTCACACATCTCGTGCTGCACCGTCGTTTGTTCCGGATTCTGCTCTTGCTGCTACAGGCACAGATGGTAGCGTCGGTGGTCTCGGAACGAAAGATACAATCAACTCTGGACCTCAGCTATCTGGCTTACAGGTCAAGAAACGGATCAAGGTTGAAGTTGACCAAGAAACTGTTTCTACGCAGGGAACACAAAGTACGACAGCAATCTCTGCAGAACAAGTAAAGATAGATACCGTCGATGAAACGGAGGACCAGAAAGCTCTCCGCGCTATTCTCGCAGGCGACGGTGATTCCTCTGCACACACGGTTGACATTATCCCTGTACTGTCCGAGGTTGACGCGTTGAAGCAAGACGTCGAAGAACTGCCGGATGTCGCTACGGCCGATGACTATGCTCGCATCCCGATATCAGCTTTTGGTGTCGCAATGTTACGTGGCATGGGTTGGACAGACGGTGCTGTGGCGTCAAAATCGAAGAAGGGGCAGAAAAGTGGTCTGATAGAGCCATACCTACCACAAGCACGACCTGCTTTGCTGGGCATTGGGGCAAAAGAAAGGGAGCCAGACGACGATGGGAGTGGGAAAAAGAAGCTGAGGAGACCAGAAAAGCGGTACATCCCTGTCGTAAGAAAGGAGAGCGAGAAAGCCGAGAGCGGAGGAAGCAGGTCCGGTACCACGTCCAGACGAGGCTCGCGTTCTCCACCGCGAAGGGAACGAGACGACCACGTGTCAGACAGGGAGAGGAACCGGTACGATGATCGCGACCGGAGAAAGGAACGTGACGATGATCGTGATAGGAGGAGGGACTACAGGGATCGGGATAAAGATAGACATGACCGCCGTGGTGACCACCACCGAGACAGGAGAAGGGAGGAGAAAGAGTATGGTGGACGAGATCGTACAAGGCAAAGGGGCAGTGGGGACACCGACCGCGAAAGGCGTGATGGTCGAGACGATCATGACTAGAAGGTTTGACAGTCATACTCAGACGGCGTGAATTCCAGAATCTTGTCGAATATTGCGTTGGCGATTCTTGTGATGCACCTCGTGGCATATGGCTTGGCAATGCGCGTCTATTAACGCTGGGCAAAGCAGGCAGCCCTGGGAAACAACCAGAGACAGCGATCGGCATGCACACAAAAGAGGTCACATATACCTAGATGCCCCGTACGTAACAGTGACTGGCAGCTTCCTACCCAATGACAGAGTGCAGACTTTGATCGCTGTACATGAACCCTTCAAGCCAACTCCCGTGTTCACACTTAGCGTTACGATGGTGACAAATCATTTTAGGATGTGGTTAATGAGTAGTACAAGTGAATTTCCAAACCCTATGGTTAGCATCACTAACTTCTCACAGCAACACCCAAACGTCACGAGCCTGCAGGATCGTATCGCGGACCTTTGGACTGTTTTGACATCGCATGACCCACAAGCGAGAGACGCCAAGGATAAGTTCACCTCTCTGGCTCCGTTCGTCGTTGCTCGAAGCCTCCGAAAACTTCGCTCCCGTTTTTACAAGACAAGGCTTTTCGGTGCCAGTCGGCAGCTGTTTGAGAAGATTGAGGAATGGCAGCCCGACCGACCCGAGCTTGAACGTTGAACCTCGGTGGATCATCGTTCCTAGTTGGCTAGACAACTTATTAGTCTCCTGAAAGAACTCGATGTAAATGGGAAAACCGTCGTTCAGTGGAAGCTATCGGACGAAACGAAAACGGAATGGGCCATGATTTTGGCGTCGATGCTACGGCGATTGGACGAGGCTATTGAAAAAACCATGGATGGCAGGCAGAAGGATTCTCGTTGCGTTTAGTAATGCAGGCTCTTTGAGCTCCTCAAGCTACGGTAATCTGGTGGCAGTAAGCGAAAGGTGACACTAATGCAAGACTTGATACGCAGCAAACTCGTCACCATCTTCCCGACACATGTTGGTGATGGCACGGACGTCGGAGACACCCTTCACCTGTCTGGGGCACGGTACAACGAAACCAGTTTCTATCATAGCATGAATAGCGTGCAGCGTGGCGCTTCCGAAGACGTTATCATTGATCACCAGCGCACCGACCTGCTCGTGAGGCCCCAACACCTCAAAGGGCACCTGTCACTCCTGCACGCCCTCCACACACTCCGGCGGACCATAGAAGCAGGTGATGCGTCACGGTTCCTGCAAGACGTGCATATCATGAATCCAGACACACGCTGGAAATGGTTCGTAAATATTCAGTCGAAAGGTGCGTCTCGAACTTGTCGAAGTTGCGCAATCCCGGGCCCGTGCCAACATTATACAGGTTCAACCGCTGGTGTCTCAGCGTTAGTGAACAGCGGAATGGGAACTTTGAACAAACGCTTCCTCCGGTCGGTGTCGTGATGATCTTGCATGCGTACCTTCTCAATTCAATGTACGAGTACACTAGTTTACATCATAATGTTACTGACCTCTTGAATAGTTGGGCTGAAGACACCACGCGTATAGCGGCACTCTGGCCCTTGGAACTATACACAAAGTATCGAGCCAGTCATATCGTATGGTCCTTCCTTGATTATATTTGCCCCCTTTCTGAAAGTGGTCACAGGGATCTTCCTATGTTCTCGTTACAAACTCGCCAGAGCAGGAGCGAATGCAACCAGAGAAGAAACACACGAAATCACCGTACGATCCTCTGGACGCGGCCGCAGTTCTAGCATACAAAGGTGTCCAGTGCCCACATTGCGAGAACTGGACAACATTGCGTAAGCTCAACTCTTTCACCACCCCGACACCGTGACAGGGCAGATGACCACTTAGCGTTTCTTGCGCTGAATGGTGCAGGATATGCACAGAGCCACTTCACAGTTAGCTGCTCGTCATGTGGGAAACGATCAAGAAAGACTTGCTTGGCCTTTATAAGTTTGCAAACGATGCTGTCAAAAACGTCGGCGAGGGGCTCCGAGGTATTCATCGCGTAGGATGATTTCCATTCAACCAGCGTGTCCAGTGTTTTTACCAGTTTTCTAACAAGAGCTCTTTCCATGGTCATCGGGTGTTCTTTAAATTGGCTGGCACTGCAGAGGGTACTTATTCAGTGGTAATAGGACATACCAGATTTACGAACAACTAGTCATGCGACAACATGTCAGCATCAAAATATTCACAGATCGGGTTCATGCTGCTGTATTGTAAAGGTCAGAGCGGGATGGCGTTGACCGACTGCAAACCAGATGTTATACTAGTATCTTCTTGATAGCGCAAAATCGAGTGCACTGGCAGGGAACTGAGCATTGTTGGAGGATCGCGCATATGTTTTGTCACAGTAATTCTCTGGGGGTTGAAGCTGAAGGTCGGAGGAAGTGAAGGATGGGCGTTCGACCACAATCCATGGTGTAGATCACTTCTGAAGATAGTGAAAATTTTATTCCATTCCTTTGATCTTTCATGGCGTAATATTTGCACTCCGCAAGCCAACAAAATATCCGCGATTCCCTCCTTGAGGGTGATGTTCCTAAAGACCTTCCTTTTTGAACCAAACAGGCCAGGCTTCCTGCAGTCACCAAACACAATACTAAGAAACAACAGTGCATCACTATAGAGTCACTTCCGATTCGAGCCGTCCTTCGTCTACAGCATTTTGAATCAGCAACGTTGCCATCTTCGAGCCCTTCAAGAAGCGAAACTACACCATCTAAATCCCTGTAATTCATCTGTGCTGAAGGTCTTCGGTGTTTGGAGTCCACACTACAACGAGGAGGAGTAGGAGCTATCTACGAACTTCTTGGAGTGTAGTATTATCCGATCCCTCGCTAGTCGTCGACTCGAAAGACCACTCTCTACCTCTCTAGAGGTGTTTTCAGAACATGTCTCAGGGAAACAGGTACTTCCCAGCTAACCTGCTACGACCTGCTTCACATTCTCATATTATTTTCATTCAGGAGGCCCAGCGTGCCGTACACTGATCAACCCGATCAGCCAGAATACTCCTCTCATGGACACACGTCTAATAGAAAAGGGTACTTCATATCTGGACTACTGTAACTTACCTCACATTCCTGGGTCTATACAGCAGCGTCACACCGTATAGCGATCAAACCCTTCCGCCACAGTGGTCACCTGTCGAACCCCCAGCTTCATACGAGTGGGTATCTCTCCGTGTCCTTCGGGGTTACTTGTATCCTGATTACTGACCCGCATCCAATGCAGACCCTCTGAAACTGACTCGCTTCTCGCTCGCAATGGACGTCGAAAGACATTTACAAATTTCCGCCTGATCGCATACATCGCGGGTGCATCTCTCGCTATCGTGTTCCTAGTCATGCACTTCACCAACTGCCCTCTGTATCCTTGGACCATGCGTGACATTCGTATGCGCTGGCAGGACGAGGTTGAAGCCCACCTGTTACTGCGTAAAAATTGGACTATGCAAGAAAAGGACCACGCTTCCCGCGAGGAATCGTGGAAAGATGAAGCTCAGTGGCACGAGAAAGAAAAAAAGAGGAAAGAACTCGAGGAAGAGCAGCACCAGAAGCGGGTCCGGAAGGCGTGGGAGGAGGAATCTGAGCGTCGCAAACAGGCGCTCGAGAAAGACATCGAGAGGAGAAAACACGAGGAAGAACAGCACCAAGAGCAAGTCCGCAAGGCATGGGAGACGGAAGCCGAGCAGCACAGACAGGAGCTCCAGGAGAGAAACCGTCGTGAAACTGAACAAATGGATAGCCAGCGCAGGAAGTGGCAGCGCGAGGTCGACGAGCACGATCGTCTCACGGAGGAGCGTCGGAAGCGCGAGGAGGAAGAGCGTCGAACACTCAATATGTTCTGGGGGCGCGTTGAGGCGCACCAGTGCACCACTTATGCAACGAGGGAGTACACGGCGCTCCTCATGAACCTGCCTGTGACCTGGGAACATCGAGTAGAGGCATGCAAGGCCACTGCGCTCGAGGTTCATGGCGTTTCGTACCTACCAAAGAGCTGCGAAGACAAGGTAAATGGCGATGTCTAGAGGATGATTGGAAGGCTAATTCGATGCAAGGGTCCGGGTGTCGTCCTCGGGCGATGGGATATCAACCATAATCAACCAGCCTGTACAACCTTCTGGACCAGCTACAAAGATATGGCAAGTTCAATTGAGACGGAGTTGACGTTGGGCATCGCATGCTTACTACTGCCACAGGGATGCACATCTCAAAAATCTGGAAAGAGGGTAAGCGAAGTTTTTGCTCATCCTTGAAGGACGTACATGTTGATTCCCGCGCCAGCGTATCCAGCACTACATGGATAATCTCCCTAATGGAGGTGACTGGAAAGAGTTCTGCGCCACAACGCCAGCCAGCTTCCACAACATGCACTTCATAGGCGCCCAGGAATGCTTCCAATACGTAGGTCACGATTGGGACAACTTGGACTTCACTGATCTGACTTGTGTGCGCATAGAAACTGGGAACATACGGACAATGGGAAATTGATGACAGCAACTGCTGAAGTATTGGTGATGAACTGTTCAAATTTTTGACCTTGTGAAGTAGTCGTCTTCATTTTCTCTTTATCTTTTCTCTCTCGGTCCATGTTTTGTGCCGTTGTAGGATATAAGATGTTACCGTGTACCTAGCCCTATCTCTTCAGTCTGCTTGTGTTAGTTTGATGACACGTATTGAACAGGTTTCCGTGACCGCCCAGCGCCAGATGAGGCAGATGCTGAGTCCAGAATGCGAATGCGTCTGCAACCTTGCTCCTCCGGATATCGGTCGAATTGCCAGTGGTGTGTCGCTGTATCACGTCGAGGGTAATGCATCACGTCGAGGGTAACGAGCATAGCATGGGAGGTATGAAACGTTGACATATTTAAATAACCTGTACATGTAATTTCTGAGAACAATGGAACTTGCATGCCCCTAGTTCGTTTGTTGCAAAGGTCATGGCCCGGACAAATAATTGGCTGGTACATAGTATCAGAAATAAACCAAACTCGTGCAGTCATCCATGTTTTGGGAGCGTGATCTGCGACGACAGAATGTTGGAGACGGCAACCGAACGAAAGAGGGGGAAGTGCAAGGGTGACACTACAGCGATGGAGAGTTGTCGACCGAACGTGAAACTTCGTTGTGAATGTATGGATCTCCTATACGAACGAGCTTATCACCAGCGGAAGGGAAACCAGAGAAGGGAAAGACGCACGAGCGCAATAACAAATCAAGTAAAAGATTACTCTACACCAAGAGGCCGCCACATCCTCACCATTCGCGGCCTCTTCCTCGTCTGAGTCAGGGTTGTCGGAATCATTATCTTCTTGTTGCGAAGTGGTGGTGGTGGTGACGGTCGATGGATCCGCCGCCTGCGCGCTTTCCTGCATCTTTCTCAAGTTTCCCTTCCAGAGTTTCCTCGGAATATGCTTGGCTGCAGCCACACGCTGTACATGCGTGGTATGATTGTTAGATCCCTCACGCAAGAGACACTAACGGGGGTTGACCAAATACCTCATCCATGTGTCCGCACGCGATGGGGGTAACTTTCAGGCGATCATATCTTCGCGCGGCAGATCCGTCACGACGTCGCGTGATGGCTTTCCGGATGCGGTCGACACGACTGCGAGATTTGTGGTTGGTACGACCTGCAGAGGGGGAAACCTTGCGCCCAGGAGCTGGAGTGGCAGCACGGTCGGTTTCTTCTGCATGAGCTGCGTCGGGACCGCATTCCTTTTGTTTCCCTTCGTCTTTTCCGATGAGTTCTTTGGGAGTGGCAGCGGGTAGAGGCTTGAACTAGCGTCAGCACAACTCATCGCTCCGGTGCGACGGAAGTGCTCTTACATCTACGGCAGGTACTCCCTCCGCTCCCGCGCCTGCTTGTGGCAGTTCCGCGTGCGTATGTGTCTGTCCATAGGCAGGTCACGTCGTGCGTGGGTATACGACTGATCAAAGTGTGAACGCACCTTGGCACCTCGACCTTCCTGCTTGCGACTGAATCTGTTGAGGAACTTGGAAAAACGCTTCTTCGGTGTTTCATTTGCTGGAGGTGGAGTCTGCAAAAAGTGCATGTGAGCGTGAGTGGAAACAAAGTGATGTCACGAACATCGGGTACATCAAGCTTGAAAAAGTTGGCGTACACTTGCTCAGATGCATCCTCGACTCCTCCGCTAGACGCTACTGCTGGACACTGGAGGGGGGATGAGAGTGGGTTACTACGCTATCGCGAGGAAAGACTTACGTCGAGGAACCTGCGTAGGGATGATGATTCGCTAGGACGCCTTTCCAATGTGGCTTCCACTCCCTCTGGATTGTTCTTCTCTGCCGATTTCTCCTCGTCGTCCTTGACATCTTGCGTGTCTGACGTTCCTTGAAAGGGATGCTGTACGATATCGCGAGATGTTGGACAGAGTCAGTAGGTTTTCAGAAGATTCGCGGTGTGTGTACATACATTTGGGACTTGTTGCGAATCCTCGTCGTGGACCTGCATACATGTGAGTGTGGGAAGGACATAAAGAAATGTGAAAACTCACATTTACTAACTAGATCGCGACAATCATGAGTCGATAGAGTTGAGTACACTGCAGACAGAGAGACACGCACTGCATCCGTCGAGAGGAGGGACCGAGGAATGATGCCTTGCAGGTTCCAGACACGAACTTCCCTGTCCCGTCCTCCGCTCGCAAGATGGAGACCGTCGGGAGAAATAGCCACGGAATTTACGGCGCCGCCATGCCGAAGGGCAGTACCGTCAGGAGAATTATCCACGGAATTTACGGCGCCGCCGTGCTGAAGGGCGGAACCGATTTGTTGTCGTGTAGCGGTGTCCCAGATACGGACAGTCGTGTCAGTTGAGCCAGACACGAAGAAATTGCCGTTGGGTGAGACTGCCATGCAGAAAATGATGTTGGTGTGGCCCCCCCATTCCGCGAGTAGTGAGCCAGTCGAGGCATCAAAGAATTTGATCAAACCGTCGTAGCACCCAACGATGAGTTGCTGGCCATCTGGTGTCCATACAAGTGACCATGCCCCCACATGAATCGGAGGAATGATGAGTTCGCCGATGTGGCTGCGCCAGATGCGTATTAGGTTACCCCCGCCAGTGGCAATTCTGTCGCCATTTGGCGAAAACTCGGTAAACACAACCCAGCCTGGGTGTCCTTCTAGAGGAGTCAGTGGACCTGTGAGTCGTTCGCCCGTCGTCGTGCTCCATATCACTGCCGTCTGGTCACGTGATCCACTCGCCACCCTTGCCGAGTCCGGGGAGAATGCCAGTACCCTAAGCCAATCCGTGTGCGCCTCCCACTCGATGACCTTTTCATGGGCCATTGCATTCCAAATCGTGATAGTTCGTTTCGACCCTCCGGTAGCTATCCATCGCCCATCACCTGATGCAGCGACAGCCACCACAGCACCATCTTCCTTCATCACCATCCCCAGTTCCTCGCCGTCTTCTACCCTCCATGTTCGAATACTACCGTCTTTGGACCCACTGACCATTCGCTTGCCATCGGGCAGAAATACGACAGACCGTACCGTATTCGTATGAGCGCGCAGCACCAACGGCGACAGTGGGAGCCATCTGAGGCGCAAGTATGCGTTCCTTGCTGCATCATAAAGCCTCAGCATTTCTATCTAAAACCCAATATAGTACGAGACGGAAGAGGGAACGAAAGGAAATGGGAGAATGTTTCAAAACATTTAGGGCACTTCATTTTCGTTTGTTTAAGCTACTTTCCTCGCTGCTGTGCTTTATCCCTCACAGCAAGTCATGCGGCTGCCTCGTGGCTTCAGCATTTCAGCGCTCCAGCGATCTACCGGGTCTAGATGCACTTCGAAGCTCGCGCGATACGTTTCCCAACGCATCAGAGTCAAGTGCTAGACTCTATTGTACAACGCCACACTCACGGTCGTCGAGTGTGTTGTTATACGTTCACCACGACACGCCAGCAAGATCTGATCCTGACATCTTACCACGCTGCATCATGATTCAAGGCGTCCTGGGCATCGCCAGCTGCAGTCGGGAGAACGAGTGGGCGCCGGCCAGGTGAAGTGAACGTGGCAAGTGGGAGCAACGGTATGAACTTGACATGCCATTTGCAGGACAGATGGACAAATGTTATTAAATGTCTATTCAGATAGTGTCGTCACACCATATCCGATCATCTGTCGCCAGTTGGATTCGCATTTCTATCTTTCGGACCTATGGTCCCGGAGACGACTCCCGCACAATGTTGCCTCCTTATTTCGGCATGTCACCCAGGATACTATGAAACGATCTAGCATCCAAATGGAAGTTAGCTGATGGCCACAATATATGCATCGAGCGCCCAAAGGAATGGATTTGGACACTTGATTGTCTCTAATAGCTCTCCCCTCCAGTAACGTTTGTGAGGTTGTGTGGAAGTTGAAGCGTACACATGTGTTGCAGGACCGAAACCTACATCAAGTAGTACATGTACGCTTTGTAATTGCGAAGTCATATCAAGAATTGCGCCATGGATCCTCCAGGTCCAGCTGGGTCGTATACTCTACGAATACCGAATCCACCCGTTCAGTGTCTGTAAGCTGCCATGGATTTGGTTCAATCTCAGACGGCAGTCCATCTGTATCAACATTCAGATCTACGCTCTCGGGAGCTACGAGAACTTGTATAGGTGGTGACAATGTTTGACTGGGTGATAGGGTGATTGCTGAAATATGGATTGGTGCCTCTGTGGTGTTCACCGGTGAAGTGGTAACGATTGTGGGGGATTGATTTGATATGGGTACAGACGTGGGAGCTGATGGTGATGAACGAACTTGAACTAGCACGTCTGTGGGTGAGGTGATCGCAATAGCGGAAGGAGCCTGATTACAAAGTGGAATGGGAGCGAGAGCGGCTACTCCCAGTCCGGTGTGGTCCCCACGAGGGGAGAATACTAATTGAATAGTCACTGAATGCGAGGCGGCGACGGAGGCGGGGGGCAGTTCCATACACTGTGACGCCTGATCCACACGTTCAGTAGCTGTGAGTTGCTGCGATTTTGGTTCTATCTCCAACGGCGCGCCATCTGCGCCAATATTCGGATCTACGCTTTCAGAAGACACAAAATCCTGTGCAGGTGGTGATGACGTTTGACTAGGGGATGCGAGTATTTCTGACGGACCAACTGGCGCCTCTGTGGTATTTACGGGTGAAGTGATTGCGATTGCAGGAGGACACTGATTAGGAAGAGGAACGGTAGCGGGAGTCGATGCACTGTTGGGGTCCACATGAGGCGAGGATGTTGGTGGAATGATCGGTGAGGCGGAGGCGGAGGGAGGTGGAGGTTTACGGAGATGTAACCGCACTAACAATTGATTCAGCCTTGCTCCAAGGGAACGCAAGTTTGTTTTTGCTACACCATGACCAGACGGGCTGAGCTGAGTATTGGGTTGAGTGTCGTTCGCTCGTGGATTGATGTTTGGATCACGTTGGCCATAGAATATGTATGATAGGAAGTGAAAACAACACCCCCGCTCAATCTCATCGAGTGGTGGTCCTCGTACCGATGCAAATATCTGTGAGGGTTTCCTATTATTGCTCGGCGACATCAACGGTAGATCTGACAGACATACAGTGCGATCTTGTAGCTTCGCGATGTAGGCATGCTCTTGCCTTTCCCGTTGCATGATGCCAGTGGCTTGCCGGATCCGGGTGACCCCATTGCGAACTCGGTCCTTAATACAATTTGCAGAGATGGCAGGCTTGCGCTGGGGAGTTGGAGTGAAAGCTCGGTTGGTGTCTTCTGCAGGTACACCGGTGCCAGGATCGGATTCGTTTTGTTTTCTGTTGTCTTTGGCACTAAGTTCTTTCAGAGTGGTATCGAGTAGAGGCTTGAAGTAGCGTTAGATCAGTTGCGGTGCGATGAAAGTGCTCACATCTATGGCAGGTTCTGTGTCCGCTCCCGCAACTGCGAGTTGATCTTCAGGCTGCATTGGCCTCTGTCCAGCGGCAGGTCACATCGTACACGAGTACACGATCAATTGAGTGGTGGACGCACCTTCATATCTTTCTTCTTCCAAGTGAATTTCTGACGGAACTTGGAAAACTGCTTCTTCGGTGGTTCGTCAATTGGAGGTGGGGCCTGTACAATGCGTATGAGAATGTCAGTGAAATGTAAGACAGTGTCACGTACATCAGGTAGATCATTGTTGAAGAAGCTGTCATACAATTGTTCAGATGAATCTACAGCTCCCCCGATAGGTGCCACTGCTGGACACTGAAGGAGGGATGAGAATGTGTTGTTACACTATGGCGAAGGAAGACTTACGTCGAGGAACCTTCGTAGGGATGATGTCTCGCTGGTACGCCTCTGCAATGCGGTATCGACTCCCTCTGGGTTGTCCTTCATTCCCACTTTCCCGTGCTTGTCGCAGTCCTTGTCATTTTGTGTGTCTAGCGCTTCTTGAGAGGAACTTGGAGGCTGTACGGTGCCACGAGATGCCGGCCAGAGTCAGTGTAGTTTGAGAAGCACTCGCGGGACGTATACATACACTAGGGACCTCTTTCCAATCCTCTTCGTGGACCTGCCAATGCATACATGTTAGTATGGAAAGCGCATTTGAAAAAAAAACGAAAACTTACATTTACGAACTAGATCGTAATAACGATGAGTTAATAGAGTTTAGTATGCTGTAGACAGATAAACACCCACTGGATTCGTCGGGGTATTGCCGAGGAGGGACTTAGGAACAACACCTTTCAAGTGCCAGATATAGAGTTTATCGTCGTCCCCACTTACGAGATGGTGGCCATCAGGAGAGATGGCCACAGAGTGTACATAGCTGTCATGCTGAAGGGCAGGACCAATTTGTTGTTGTGTACTCGTGTCCCAGAGACGGACAGTTTTGTCCCATGAGCCAGATGCGAAGAAATTGCCATCATGCGAGAGTGAGATAGAGTCAACATAATGGGTGTGGCCTTTCCATTCTGCGGGTTTTGAGCCTGTCGAGGTATCAATGAATGTGATATAACCACTGTAGCACCCGGCGATGAGTTGCTGGCCATCTGGAGTCCATGCAAGTGACCATGCCTCCCCTTGAATCGGAGGAATGACGAGTTCCCCAACGTGGCTATACCAGATGCGTAGGTCACGATAATCGCAACTTGCAATTCTGTCACCATCTGGAGAAAACTGGACACAATCAACTGCATACGTGTGTCCTTCGAGAGGACCTGCGAGTCGTTCGCCCGTCGTAGTGCTCCAAACAATTACCGTCTTGTCATCCGATCCACTCGCCACCCTCGCCGAATCAGGGGAGAATGCCAATGACCTAACCCAACCCGTGTGTCCCGTCATCTCGACAACTTTCTCATGGGTCGTTGCATTCCAAATCGTGACTTTCTTCGCTCTCCCTCCAGTGGCTATCCAATGTCCATCACTTGACGCAGCCACTGCCAACACCAGACCTTTCTCCCTCATCACCGTCCCTACCTCCTCCCCATCTTCTACTCTCCGTGCTCGAATACTACCGTCGTCGTCGGGATTGATGACCTGATTGCCATCGGGCAGGAACGCGACAGACCGTGTGTGATCCATATGGCCGATTAGCACCAACTGCGGTAGTGGCAACCCTCTAACACGACGATATGCGTTTCTCGTTGCATCGTAAAGTCGAGACATATCTATCTGCCACCTGGTATAGTGCGAGACGGGGGAAGGTACAAAATGCAAACTGAAAAGGTTTCAGGACCTTTAGGGCACGTCGTTTTCATCTGTCCAAGACACTTTCCTCCCTGCTGTGCTTCATCTTCACAGGAAGCTGTATAGTCTCCTTGGCAATTGGGCGCCTCCGTTAACCTTTGATCACCACTTAATAAGTCCGACGAGTGCCGTATCACATCCACCTTAACAGAGCTATGTAATTTGATCAAAATTCTTCGCACTTCTGTGTGACCCCCATGGTCGTCGGTGACAGCGTTTCAAGTTGTCGGTGTTTTGTACCAGGACAAGTCAGCAAGATGCATTTAGATATCATCCTCACTCGATCTATGTCGGATCCTCTCCCGCCGTGACCATCACCTTGAGGTGCTGCTCTATCTTTCGAACTTATGGACCCGCACTTGACTCAGGCTCTGAAATACTTGTGTTGAGCGCTGTACCAGCTTCGTTAGGTATCCCCATCTCGTAAGACACAGCGCTATTCTAAGAGTCAGCTATTATAGTCTGTTCTCTTCTATACGGCCTTTGGCGACGAGTTTCCTTCATGGCTGTGATGGGAATCCACTGCTTCGGAGGCAGACTGATCCCCACATCTCCAAGTCAGTAAACCACGTTCATCTTTGATGCTTGTGCATGAATACTAAATGGCATCCTAGGTTGAAATATAGTACATCATCCTGGTGACACTGGAATTTGCCCCGTCACATGGTTATCTGACCGAAACGTTCGAGAAAGATATTTCGGATGCCCTCATGATATTGCATATGAACATGCTGGTGAACGCAGCAACACTCGACTGCTAGCCATGCTGCTTGGAAGGGTCGAACACACCCGTGGTCTTTTCCCACATCCAAGTCAGATTCGGAGTCGGCACAGGTCGCGCAACGCATGGGGCGTCCCTGCGGCGCGTGCTGATTGCCACCTTGTTGTCGATGTCAACGGAATGAAGGTGGTCATGGCATCGAAGTGAGGAGAAAGAGAAGCGAGGAAGCTCATGACCTTGCTGATAGTAGTACCAA
>MU121036.1:45224-62948 GCA_014904835.1 Paxillus ammoniavirescens
AAGGTGGTCATGGCATCGAAGTGAGGAGAAAGAGAAGCGAGGAAGCTCATGACCTTGCTGATAGTAGTACCAAGGTGGTAAAAGGTACGTCATTGGCATATGTCCCAATTGCCACGATGTTGCCATGATATTCACGCAGTTCATCAGTGTATTCTGTAAGCAAGATCCCTGGGTCTCTTTGTTCGCAGCCACCTTGCAAGAATGCCCCCAAGGCACGAGTGAACGCGTGTCGAATCAAAAGTCTCCAAGACTATGCAGAAAATCAAAACTCGTATATCGACACACAGCTCATAGATCTTCTCGACATGATCTCGGCTGGTGACTAGTACGTTCGGCATCTCGTCGTGCTCGGAATCATTCTCCGGGCCTCTTCCCTAGGAAACATGACTATCCACCACTGTTCGTGGTCGCTTCTTATTTTGTCTACGTTACTGACTGCAGTGGCCCGGCTAGGGCTCATGGTCGACGTAAAACAACATGCGGGTCGACCGAGAAAGGATATGTTCCGAGAGTTGGCATTTGAAGACGTGGCGGAGAGGGAGGTGTACGTTTGTAGACCGGTCGATTTCGAGCAGTTTTCTCGGTGCCTTGAGCGAAGTTGGCTCCGGTGAAGTCAGGCGGGAGGGGTTCCCTCAACGTTCCACCCTCCGACAACTTGATGAGGGCACCGTTACCTGTATCAACTACTTACTATGACATCACCAGTCCTGCACACAGTCGAGCCTATTGACCAGTTCTTCGCCGACACCAAGGCTGGAACGAGTCTCCAGTTCACTGACAGGAGTGCCTCAACATCAAGCGATGCAGGTTCGGCGCCCGTCAACCTCGGAGTCTTCTAGGTTCGGCAGCTAGCTTCTTCAATCCCGACAGGTCAATTTGAATCAAGTATCCGCACCGTGGAGACACATCCATCCACCTTACAAAAACAAACCCACCGAGGTTAGCTCCCGCTCGCCTTCGGACCAACCGTGGCCACCTCGAGACACCCGGAAGACGAGAAATGCGAGGGACTTATTGCATATCAATCCCCTCATCTCCAAAAGATCTGTTGTCGAATATATGTCAGCGCGGACTGTGTAGTTAGATATAAGCTCAGTGTGCTACAGTGTAGTCAATCACTGAGGTTGTGCTAAGTACGGACAACAGCGTGGCCTATTTGCTGTTGTAAATGAACGATTCAGCAATTTCGAGGACGTTCCCACCACACACCTATTTGAACTGGGGTCCTCGCTGCAGCCTCCCCCTTAGTCAATCCCAGTGATCTGGCTCACCGTGACTCACATAATGCCCAGCCCATGACCGTCAGCGCACAGTCATCACCCACTCCGACACCGTTCACATCAGCTTCAACTACTAGCGCTGCCTCCCATATTCAAGTCCACAGTGCCAGTGACCCAATCCCGCCTGAGAACGTAGGGATTGCCTATCTCGACGACCCTGGCCCCGAATTTGTCTTTGACATAAGTCGTGTCCCCGACCCACCTGCCATCAATTTCTCCGACGACATTGATCGTCTTTTTCGTGAGTGGGAAAATTCGGCGCTCCTCATCATCAATGGCCGCAGTATCCCCATCAAACACTGGGGACAATTCTACAAGAAGGTGGTAGGTGCAAAGGAAGCGGCGTGGGACGCACTCAAGAGTAAGTGGGGCAAATGGAAGGTAGGCTGGCTGTCGCGCCTTATGCTTGGAGAGTGCTAACATTGGTCCATTCAGTTCATTGTCAGCGAACGAGAGAAGCATTCTGATGACGAAGCATTCTGGCGGCACTTCAGCGACGAGAATGGACAACGCCTACGCTACCAACAGATCCTCGATAGAATACACAACGGCCGCATCACATCGACTGCAGAAGATGCCGGAAACGCTCGACTCTTCTTCAGCGGCAATCTTGACCATCCTTCTGCACATGGCGTGTTCCGATACCTCAGAACCGGCAAGTCTTATCTATGAACGAAGGATGACGCAGTCTCAAGGGCGTAGCGCAAGCTCCTGGCTACCCGACCTGACATTGCGGCGCAGTGGGATGCACTTTGTGCTGACCGCCTTCTCACCATCACACAGTCCGAGTCGGAACCTGAAGGGCATCCGCCTACCATCACGCCGAGCATTCCATTGACTGCTTTAGTTGAATGACGAACTAAACCCTACTTAGTCCTCATCCGTTTTCACTCCTACGCTCTCGTCACCCCTCGGACTTGCTTACATAATTTGCACGTATGCCACGCTTCACGTCTCCTTTCCATCTGTGGCACACTCTTCGACGTTCATACTAGCATTACTATTTCTCACATGGCATTATCCACATAAAACACCTAGTTCTCGCATTCAAAGCATCACAATCATCATCTATAGTATACAGTCCCTTACTTGAGATGGCTTCCAAACCACACACAACCCCCTCTCTTCAAGCCCAAAGTGGTCTGTGGTTTGCGACGAAAGGTGTGCCGACGTACCTCGCTTTTCTGTACTAGTGTTAGAGGGTCTGTGGCTGCCGGCGGCGAGTACCATAGACGGGAAAGAGCGGGGGTGACACGAAGTTCACTGGGCTTGATCATCGACGTTTCGCAAAGGGGGGGCTACAAATGAGGTATGACATCGAAATGACTTCAGAGCTCAGAAAACATAAATCTTGTCAACGCAAGCAGAATCACAGGAATGACATCTTAGAAGGTCTCTCGCGTCTTCAACAGACGCCCTACAGCGAATATACACACCATGAGCGGCGGGAAGTGTCCCCAAGGTTTTCGCGAGTGAAAAATGGGAACTGTTCAACTACTCCGTGAGGAAATGTAGACCCCGGGTCAATGCTTTCCGTCTGGAAGCCAACGAAATCGAATTCACGACGCGAGATAGAATACGGCACTGTTGAGCCAAAAGCGCCGCTCAAAGAGCCCTCTGACAGAACTGCACGACGAACAGCCGCAAAATTGCTGCCTATTAAAAGAGTCGATCAACAAAGAAGAAACAGAAGGTGGAATTCTCTCACTTTGAAAAGCCATGCCTATGCAGGATTGTTGCAGGTCGAGAAATGAGGGAAGAACGCGCATTCGGGTCCCCGACTCTCACGTTAGTTGAGAAAATCTTACCTAATACTTGCAACTTTCCGCGTGTGGTACTTCCAGCTCAAGCTTCAAGTCATCAGTAGCCCATCGTCGGTATTGAGTGAATGGTTGTATACGTAGTAACCCGTAGCTCAATCGTCACATAGTCTCGCTATCAGACACAATAAAATTTTGCTCTTATAATTCCAAGGAGTCGGGGATTGGCGCCTCCGCGCGCCGCTACGATTTTGTTTCAGTCGATAGGAGACGGTGCCATGAATGGGCGACTTCGAATAAAGCAATTCCGGATTCCGGCGCAAACCTTGAGACGAAAGTTTTTGGACCCCTTCCACGTCCAGGAACTAACTGCGATAAGAATCTGAATCACTTTCTGTTTGTTACTCAAAAATCAAGACCAAGATGCGTCTTAACATCAAGGAGCTGCACCTCTCCCTCACTAAGCCATATCACGGTGCTGCTGTCGACGCTTTCTACGAATACCTGGAACAAAACCAGAAAGATTTCTCCGGAGGAATCAAGTACTACGCCAGATACTGTTCGATCGTACAGAGCTCAGGAACTGGCAAGACACGGCTGATGCTCGAGGTCCTGCTCCTTGGACTGGCACATTATGCAACACTGACACGCTTTCCATTCAGCTTGCCAAGAAGGGTGTATTGGTGTTATATATCAATCTTCGCCCCAAGGACGACAGAACCGGCTTTCCTCTTCGCGATTCTATACCAGCGGACATACTCACCGGCGACTTGAACACAATATCCGCCAATCATTACGAGGCCCGGTGTTGCGCTTTCTTTGCGAGCGTTTTCAAGACTATCGTTGAAGTTCTATCTGTTTACGTGCAGGAGGGTTGCCCAGACCCAATCAAGCAATGGAACGACCGGATGTGCGATCTAAGTTCACCCCACCGCACCCGGTTCTTTGCGCGGCTACTAGACGTATATAATGAGGTGAGCTAGAGAACGGCGAGCTACTTCAGTTCTTTGACTCTGCACCTCATCTAGGTTTACAAATCCATGGCGCAGTTGTCCTTGCAAGGTAAGTATAGATTCGAGCATGCCCGCCTTGCTCATACGTCGTGAACTTGCTTCCTCCAGGGTCTCCTAGAGTGCACTTGATGACGGCAGCATATGCAGACATGCTATCCTCTCTTCCATGGCTCTTCACAGCAGATAACAAACCCAAGCTGGCTCTTGCCTTGGATGAAGCTCACCCATTACACGAGGAGACGACATTTTACCCAGCCACCATACTTTGCTGCATCATCAGCATGTACTCTGGACAGGAGAACGACCTGTCTGGGGTTTGGGTTGTCTTTGCATCTACGACCTCGAAAGTGGTGCACTTCGCGCCTCCGCGGGATAAGTGTGCGTGATGACAACGCAGTTTCTACATATTACTAACTGAGGGACGGTAGCTAACTCTGCGAGAGTCACGGAAGGGGGAGAATTAGTTTTTGCACCGTTTTCTCAGCTTGGATGGGATCAACATGCCGAGCCTCTTAACGCAACACCGGCCACAGACGTGGCGAAGTTGGGCCATATCATAGGCTATGGCCGTCCCCTGTGCGTTCCTCGACCATGGACTGCTGGTCAATGCTGAATCATACTACAGCTGGACCTCACTCAAGGCCGTGTTCGATACACACATAGGGTTTTTCGATTTCGCTGGTGACAGGCTTTGTGGTGTGAAGGAGTATCACCCTGCAATTCAAAGCCAAGCCCTCGCTTTCCTTGATCAGAGATTCGGCCTCGACATTTGCTTCGGTCACCGTCACGCCGTGGAACACGTGGAGTCTTCCGTCGCCAGCCATCTCTGCGTTGGCATCACCACTACCGAGGACCGAGCATGGAGTTATACTACGTATCCGTCCGAGCCATTCCTGTCAGTCATTGCGGCAAACCTGTTACACAGAACGAACAAATCGCTGCAGCAAATCCTGGCAATACTCAAGGCAAAAGTGGACGATGGAATGATCGACATTGGCCAGAGCGGGGAGCTGGCTAGTCGCCTGCTCTGGCTGTTGGCTAAGGACCTCTTCGTTCGCATCGGTCAGTCCGAGTCTTCCCGCAAAAACCCCCTGATAGGAGGGGACTCGGAGGCGAAGGACTGGGACGCCGAGCTCATTGACTGCAAGATGGTGTCGGTCACCGAGTTCTTTGAGTTCCTCTTCGGTGAAGATTTCTGGTCGCGTGCGCCAACTGGTGCGAAGACGGCTTTCCAAGATGCATACATAAATTTTTCACACTGGGTATCGATGGACGTGGACATTCGGTGTGATGATGAGGACCAACTTGAGTGAGTCGGTCGCCCGCACCATCTCAGCATGTCTGATTTCATGTACAGTTTCACGGAGTGGACGTCGCGCCACTGGCAGAGAACATGTGCTGTCCAGTGCTGCCACAATCAACCCTCCATCGACAAAGTCATCCCGATCTACTTCAAGTCCCTCAACGATGACTCCACCGATCATCATCGCTTTTCGCAAATTCTCATATTGGACAAGGCTCAAAAGCAAGCAACAACCACTGCACTTCAGCGCATCATGCGCACGGATCCCAGCATTGCCGGTCCTGAATTCAAGTCACCTTTCCCATATATAGCCATCTTAGCGGACATGGGGCTAGATCAGCCAGGATGGAGAGATTCGGACGTTAGCTTTCCCCAGAGGACTTCTGGACGGGTCGAAAGTGACGGGCAGTGCCTACGCATCCATGCACGTGGTATCGATCCCAAAACGTATGCGTTTTTAGGAGGCACCAACTCGGCACTCTTGAACGCGCTTCGACACCTTGTCGAAAGAGAAACGGTTCCTGCTGTGGTTCGTCGACCCCTTGCGCAGTATGTCCAGGATCAGGTGCGATATGGCAACTCTGGTTCGGAGCACCACATGCACTGGGAACGAGGCAGTGCGCCGGCACCGCAACAACGGTGATCAGACTTCGGCACGGAGCAGTGGTATCTTTCAATTTGTAATGTCAGGACCAGAAATAGATTACCGACGGCGCACATGTACGGTACGGTTATGATGTTTGAATACAAGGGAACTGGATGCGGAAAGGACAGGGATTAGACAGGTCAGGGCCAGACCGAGTATCGTATGTTCTTACTCTAACATGGAGGTGAGACGGTTACCCTGGTATCCTTCTCGTTCTATGGAAAGCCAGACAATCGTGCTCACGTGCAAGAGTACGTTTGGGAATTAGACCTCGGTCACTCTGAGCACTGTCGTTCTGGAAGCTACGCAACGCCCAAGCCCACGACTCACTTCATTCACTGCGCTCCAACCTTCGAGCGCAAAGCTACGTGCTCAAATACAAGGACCGTAACCTCCGTGGCCAAGGTGCGAACACTAGGGCTCGCAACACACTCAAAGGGATCGGCGCTCGGATCGACGCTGCTGCAAATAGATACAGGAATGCCCATGAAGCGCTGGTTGTCTTGGGCCCGCTGTTGAAGTTCTCCCGTTGTCGTGCTCCATACAATCACCGTCTTGTCATCCGATCCACTCGCTACTAGTACCCTCTCCGAGTCCGGGGAGAATGCCAATGACGCAACCGCATGGCCGCCAATGACTCATGAAGGGGTACAACACATCTACGAGGGAACGTCTAAGGCCGCGATTGAAAGGAAGACGAGGGGAGAGTGCAAAGACCAGATTACAGCGGCGGAGAGCAGTGTTTGACCGAACCAGAAAATTAGTCGTAGATGTACGGATCTCCTACAGAGACAAACCTAGCATCAGCGCAAGGGAGACAGTAGCGAAAGGGATGACGCACGACCACAATAACAGATCAAGTAAAAGAGTACTCTACACCAAGAGGCCTCCACGTCTTCATCCTCAGCGACTTCCTCGTCCGAGCCAGAGTTGTCAGAATCGTTATCATTTTGTTGCGACGTAGTGGCGATTGTCGATAGACCCGCCTCTGCCTGCGAGTTTTCCTCCAGCCTTTTTAACTTCCCCTTCCACCTTTTCCTTGGAACATACTTCGCTGCAACTTGGCGCTGCACATGAATTGGGAGACCGTCAGATCCTCGCGCAGAAGGACAACGAGGGGAAACGAACACACACCTCGGTCAGTTTTCCGTATGCGACGGGGGTCACTTTCAAGTGATCGTGTGTTTGCACAGCAGATTTGTTGTGGCGTCGCGTGATAGCTTGCCGGATGCGGGCAACGCGAGTGCGAGCTTTGTGCTTGCCATGACCTGCAGAGGCGGCAGGTTTGGGTTCGGGAGTTGGAGCGGGCGCACGGTCGGTGGCAGGAGCGGCATCGGAATCACTTTCTTTTTGTCCCCCTTCGTATTTTGCAGCGAATTCTTTTGGAGTGGTGACGGGTAGAGGCTTGAACTAGCGTTAGCGCAACTGATTGTTCCGGTGCAACAAACGCGCTCTTACATTGATCGCAGGTTCCGCACCTGCTCCCGCAACTGTGGTTTGACCTTCGGGCTGCGTTGGCCTCTGTACGGAGGCAGGTCACGTCGCACGTGAACACCAAGCCATAGAGGTGTAAACGCACCTCGCCACCTCGGTCTTTCTTCTTCCGACCGACTTTGTCAAGGAACTTAAGAAAACGCTTCCTTGGTGGTTCGTCTATCGGAGGTGGGCCCTACACGGGGTGTATGAGGATGTAAGTGAAATTTAAGATGAAATCACAAACATAAGGCGAATCGTTCGCGAAGAAGTTGGGGTACAGTAGATCGGACGTGTCGTCAACCCCTCCGATAGGTACTGCAGGACCCTGGAAGAATGAGAATGGGTTGCTACCTCAGCGTGAAGCAATGCTCACATCAAGGAACCTGCATAAGGATGATGACTCGCTTGGACACCTAGTCTCGACTCCTTCTGATTCGCCTTTTTCTGCCACCTTCTCGTCCTGGTCATTTGTGTCTCGCGCTTGTTGGGCAGAAGGCTTTACAGTGTCACGAAATGTTCGTCAGAGACAGGGGTTTCCGAAGACTCGCGGTGCGTATACATACAGTAGGGACGTGTTGTGCATCCACCTCGTTGTGGTCCTGCGTACATGTCAGTGTAGGGAGGAACGTATCGAAAAGTGAAAAAATTCACATTTGCTGGCTGGTGGGCAATACCCATGAGTTAATAGAGTTTGGTATACTACAAACACGCACCGCACTCGTCGGGGTGTTCTCAAAGAGGAACTCGGGAACGATGTGTTTCAGGCTCCAGATACGGACTTTCTCGTTGTATCCCACACTCGCGAGATGGCGGTCATCAGGAGAAATAGCCACGGAATGTACGTAGCTGTCGTGCTGAAGTGTAGGACCGATTTGTTGTCGTGTAGCCGTGTCCCAGAGACGGACAGTTGTGTCACCAGAACCAGATGCAAAGAAACTGCCATTTCGTGAGACCGCGATGGAGTTGACGTAGTTGGTGTGACCCTTCCATTTCGCAAGTGGTGAGCCAGTCGAAGCATCAAAGGATTTTATGTATTTATGGCAACCAACGATAAGTTGCTGGCCATTTGGTGTCCATCCAAGTGACTCTGCATGCACTCGAATCGGAGGAATGACAAGGTTGCCGATGTGGCTGTGCCAGGTGCGAAGGTCACCCATGTCACAACTTGCAATTCTGTCACCATCTGGAGAAAACTGGACACGCCAAACCGCGTAGTTGTGTCCTTCGAGAGGACCTACCAGTCGTTCTCCCGTTGTCGTGCTCCATACAATCACCGTCTTGTCATCCGATCCACTCGCCACCCTCGCCGAGTCCGGAGAGAAGGCCAATGACGCAACCCAACTCGTGTGTCCCTTCATCTCGACGACCTTTTCGTGGGTCGTTGCGTTCCAAATGTTGATAGTCTTCTCCCATGCGGTGGCTATCCATTGTCCATCACTTGACACAGCAACTGCGTACACTGGTCCCCCCTCCATCACTGTCCCCACCTGCTCACCATCCTCTACCCTCCATATTCGAATGCTACTGTCCCGGGAGCCACTGAGCACCTGCTTGGCATCGGGCAGAAACACGACGGACGTTATCGCACTCGTGTGACCACGCAGCACCAACGATGGTACAGGGAGTCCTCTAACGCGCCGGTATGCATCCCTCGTGGTATCGTAAAGCCGCAACATGTCGATCTGCAACTTGAGACAATGGGAGACGGAAGGCGGTACAAAATGTACTGGGAGAAAATATCAAGACCTTTAGGACATGTCATTTTCCTCCATTCAATACACTTCCCCGCTGCTTTGCGTTATCTTCACAGGCAGTCACTTAGCCTCCTGGGCACTTCCGTTAATCTTCACCATTTGATGAGCCTGACGAATGCCGTATCACATCCTGCTCAACACAGCTAATTCTATCGAAGTATATCCTTCAGACTTCTGCGTAACGTCGTACCCATGGTCGTTGATGGCCACACAATATCGAGGGGACGAGCAGGTAATGGTTGGGCGAACCCCACGCGGGAAGTGGCACCGTGCAAGGAACATTACGACCCTGTCAGTGTCATTATATTGCCATGAAAGATGCGGCGCCAACCTAGGTTTCATGTTCTCCGTTGACAGCATGTTGATGTAACATCCATGTAGGTGTTGTCACCCCGTGCGCGTCTGATTGTCTCTGTATTCTGAAGGCACCCTGACAATTCTGCAGATACGCCGTTGACTCCTTCCTAGCGTTCCCTCTTCACCTCTCCGGACTAGATGCCACGAGAAGCATGGTACATCCCTTGTCGATCGCTTCGCCGTTCTCCCGCCCTTACTATTTGAGTATCTTTCCAGCTTCTGACTTCTGCACGGTGATGCGGTTACCTACTGCATTAGCAGCTGAGCCTTCAAAGACGACCGCCAATCATGGGGAGGTTAATTGAATGACCTCACAGCCGAAACAATCAAGCCTTGCAAGGCATATTCTTGCCTGTTATCAGTATCGGCACACGACTCTCGCTTAAGAGACCCCAGTGGAGTCGCTTAGGCTCGTCCAGCCATGTATCAAAGGGATTTCGTAAGCGACTCAACTGGCAGGCTGAGTCGTCTACTACGAGTTGTCGATCGGTATCCGACCCTTTCAGGAACATCGCTTTCGACAATCCAAGCTTGAGTCTGCATTGGTTGAACCGACCCGTTCGTCGTGACAACATATTGGCCAGAGCCCCGCAGTTTCGGGTTCACACTCTCATTTCAGAAGTGGGTAAAGAGTCGCTTTCTATGTGACGCCACGAAACGGTCGTGCGCTAGTTGAAGGCCCATAGCGATATTACTCTTCGAGCTTTCCGTGTTCTCTCCGACCATCACAGCTGCGCCTCTGCAAACATAAATTGCCTTCTTTCCCTAAGCGCATCAATCGCCTTCTTTCAGTGACTTCTTCGGCGCTTCCAAGGGAGAGACCAGCATTACCACCACCAGCATAGTACCACTATCATCAATCATCAGATGTACTCGTTCAATGACATATCGTCTGACAATATGCAGACATTGGCACCTGGTACATGGTAACACCTCACATCCTACAACCGCACAAAACATGGGACCAAGAGAAGACGAGAAAACGAGAAAATGAAGACGACCATTTCACAAGGTCAAAAGCGTAGAAATGAGTTCATCACCGATACTTCAGCAACTGCTGTCATCAATTTCCCAATGCCCGTACGTTCCCAGGTTCTATGCGCGCACAGATCAAATCAATCAAGTCCAAGTTGTCCCAGTCATGACCTACGTATTGGAAGCATTCTTGGGCGCCTATGAAGTGCATGCCGCGGAAGCTGGCCGGTGTTGTAGCGCAGAACTCTTTCCAGTCGCCCCCGTGGGGGAGATTTTCCAAGTAGTGCTCGATACGCTGACTCGGGAGTCAATAAGACCGTCCTTGCATCGATTGTCAGAGACATGGCTTACCCTCTTTCCAGATTGTTGAGACGTGCACCCCTGCAGAAGTAGTAAGCATGCGAAGGCCAACGTCAACGGCATCTCAATCGGGCTTGCCTTGTCTTTGTACCAGTTCCAGAAGGTTGCACAATCCGGTTCGTTCTGGTTGATCTCCCACCGCCCGAGGACAACGCCCGGACCCTTGCGCCAAATTAGCTTTCCGATCATCCTCTAGATGTCGCCATTTACCTTATCTTCGCAGCTCTTTGGTAGGTACGAAACGCCATGAATCTCGAGGGCAGTGCCTTTGCACGCCTCCACTCGATGTTCCCATGTCGCAGGCAGGTTCATGAGAAGCGCCGTGTACTCCCTCGTTGCATAAGTCGTGCACTGGTGCGCCTCAACGTGGCCCCAGAACATATTGAGTTTTTGGCGCTCTTCCTCCTCGTGCTTACGACGCTCCTCCGCGAGGCGGTCGTGCTCGTCGATCTCGCGCTGCCACTTCCTACGCCGGTCGTTCATTTGTTCAGTTTCGCGATGGTTTCTTTCCTCGAGCGCCAGTCTGTGACGCTCGGTTTCCGTCTCCCACGTCTTCCGGACTTGCTCTTGGTGTTGCTCTTCCTCGTGTTCTCTCCTTTCTTTTTCTTTCTCGTGCCTTTGAGCTTGACGTTGCCACGATTCCTCGAGGAGGGTATGTTCATGTTCTTGCATGGTCCAATCTTGACGCAGTAGCTCGTGGCGCACAACCTCGTTCTCCCAGCCCTTGCGAACGTTTTGCATAGTCGAAGGATACAGAGGACAGTTGGTGAAGTGCATGAACAGGCTGAAGCCCATGAACAGGATGACGAGGAATACGACCACGGAGTATGCGGTCCGGAGGTTAGTAGATGGCTTTTGATCACCATTGCGAGCGAGAAGGGAGTCAGTTTCAGAGGGTCTGTAATGTACAGGTGAGCATACGTGCAACCTCCGAAGAGAGAGAAACACACTCGTGTTCATGATTGCTGCATAGGTGGAGCGGGAATGTCAGGGATGTTACCAGCAGTCAAGCCTGAGGGGAAACACGTACCGTTGTCCATTGAGCATGTTTGCGTAGCGCTCAAACGATTGTCCGCGAAGGGTCCATTCTGATCGATCAGGTTGATGAGGGTGCGGTTCGCTAGGTCTCTGGAGTGAGAATATGCAGGTCGTAGTAGCTTAGATGGGAAGTACCTTTGTCCGTGCGTCATTTTCTGCCAAATCCTTTAAAGAAATAGAGGAGAGAGATGTTCCTGCGGGCTTATCAATTTTCAAGTCGATAAGCAGCGAGGAACAACACCACTCCTCACTCCTCAAGAAATTCGTACTCGATAGTACTACCACACCGTCCCAATGTGGACTCCAGATGACGATGACCTTCAGCACAGATGAATTGAAGATTTTAGATGGTGTGTGGTTTCGCTACAAGGACTCGATGATGGTAAGGTTACTGGTTCAAAAAAAAAGCTATAGATCACGAGGACTGGATTCTTTTCAACCTGGAAGCCCTCAAATACCTGTTTGGCCCAAAAAGGAAGGTCTTTAGGAACATCACCAGGAGTCGCAGATATTTCGTTTGCTTGCGGAGTATAATTATAAGACATATGGGCTCCGAACTCAGATCGAAGGTGGGATATTTTTCTTGCCTTGTCTTTCGAATTGATCTATACAACGGATCGTGCTCCAGTAATCCAGACGGCTCGACGGCTCGCATCCCTTGAGGTACTGGCGACACCCAGCTCTCTGACCTTTGACCTCCAAGCAATTATATACACAGTCAAGAGTAAGTTGAGTAACATATGCAGGGATTCTCAATATCGCGATTGGCGGATACAAAAAAAAAACATAGGAAGACGAACGGGACTACCTCGCTAACAGTTAAAGTCGTCGACTTCCCAAAGCCCGTACGTTCCTTCCCCCTATAAAGCACACATCAGCGACCGTTCCGCACAGTAAATGCATGGACTCACACGTTGGTAATAATGTCGGACATGCTGGAATCCGAATTCGCGGTTGGGAGTAGTCGCACAAAACTCGTTCCAATCACCGCCATCTGGAAGCATCTCGAGATAGTACTCGATATACTATGGAAGTCAGCACACAGCTAGGGATCTGCAAAGACAGAGACCTACCCTCTTCCGTGAACCTGGTGACATGCAACCCTGTTATATTCATCATTCATGTACGCATTTTGTTTAGTTGCGCAAATGCTAACCTTGTCTTCACGCGATCTCCAGTACGTATTACAATCCGGCTCGTTGTGGCTTACTCGCCAGTGGCCGACGATATTGTGTGAACCCTGTGGATATCAGAAGAGAATCCGAGCATGATTTATCGATCTCACTTTATCCTCACATCTGCTCGGCAGGTACGACACATCGTGAATTTCGAGGGGAGTAGCCTTGCAGGCCTCGAGACCGCGATCATAATCTGCAGGCACATTGGCCAGGTAAGCCGTATACTGTACCATTTCGACCTTAGGTTCGTCACATGTCACAAAATAGAAAAAAAGTCCTCGCCGATGTGCCCCGATAAGAGATCGGGGTATGATCAGTCCGGATTTTTGACAAATCGACGAACCCAAGGTCGAAATGGTACAGTACTCTCTAGTAGCATACGTGGTGCACTGGTGAGCTATGCTACCAGCCCAATAAATATTGTATCGCTTGCGCTCGCAGTTTACCGAAGATAAGTGGTCACCAGACTAAGTCCATGCCTTTAGGACGTTGGTTGCCTTGTTGGTTTCACACATCTTTACATGTGGCTGATACCGCAGTGCTAGTTTAATGTGGGTGGCCATGAATAGCACTATGATTCTCGAGGCTACCCAACGGTTTCCCAAGATTCAGTAAGTGGAGGGCACATCACCTGCCAGTGTTCCCAATTCCATCGCCGGGTTTAACCGGTTACCAGACCTTATGAATCTTAAGGTCGGTTTCGCTTCGCCAGAGAACCCCCTAAAGGCCGTGGGAACGGCAGAAAAGTGCTGCCCAGGGTGGGCAACTTGAAGGATGAGTACTTCGTGCCAATTGTCGCCTTATTGACCTTCTTTCCACGATCACTAGTACCACCCTGAACTGTTTCGCGTGCGGTTTGCTCAGCCCCTTTAGTCAAGTACAGAATACCTCGAGCGTTTCGATCTTGAGTCCGTGGACGGATGCGACCGAGCTCTTGCCAGTACATACTCGTCAACATCCGGCTCTCCCAGAATGACCACACCGTCAAACTTCGGGGCGTCAATGCCAACAGAAAGGATTGAAGTGGCTACAATGATTTGAACATCGGGATCATTCTCCCTCCAGAATCTAAGGGTCTCGTCGTTGTAGGATTTCCAGTTGAGTGCATTGAACATCCGAATGCGTTTCATGCGACTGACTAGGTCTCCGCCAGCATTGTGGAACAGGTAGCTATCAACTCGGAAACCAAAGTCGATAGTTCCACAGAATATCAAAGCGATCCGCGTGCGTTGCGTGAGAATCCAGTCAAGGCCATGGAATTGGATGCCGTGGACACCCGATCGTAAGGTACGGAAGATTAGTTGTATGTCATATCGCGTGTTTGAACGGCGGATGATACAGTACTGTCCATCTTGGAATCCCATGAAGTCGCAGACTTTCTTGGTGTGGACTCCAACCTGCATCGCCGTGGCGGTCACAGCGAGCAGCGGCAACCATCAGTCAAACCTCGCACGCAGCCAGCCAGTCAGCTGGTAATCTTTTCGAAATGTCTCGCCCCATGAGTTCAGGAGGTGAGCTTCATCTACGGCCATCATGCACACGTGCTGGTTGGGCTTCAGGTCATCAAGGACTGGCCTGAAATTAGGCGACTTCAACCGCTCCGGAGAACCGAGCAACAGATCCTGACCGTTCTGGCGAGCTGCATCCACGCAGTCTGTTGTGAAAGAGGCCTTATCACTATAGCATTCTAGACATGACTATGCAAAGTTAACCACATTTTTGGGTTTTACTGATGTAACCCCGTTTACGCCATGCCGAAACCCTCAGCTCCAAAGGCCAAACCTTCAACTCCCGGGCTCGTAAAACCAAGCTCCAAGAAGGCAGCCAAGTCGAACAAGGGGAACACCGGGGATGGTGACGACACGAAGAATCCTCGTGTCGTCACGATGGTTTCGTGAGTCATGGCATTTTTACAGTGATAACTACGCTAATTACAACATAGCTGGGCCAAACCGGAGCACATCCACATCACCGATGCCCTTCTCACCCTTATTGGGGACTTCATCGCTAGGAAAGGGGCGTTTGGGTTCGATATATGTGCTGAACCAGACCCGAAGGGAAAAAATCTTATTCACCACCGTGCTGACATCGCCATCGCTTTTTTCACTATGGGAGACAAAGACTCGAGGCGGACACTTGACGACATCAAGATGCTGAAAGCCGTGATTAAGAATCGGGTCAGCACGTGAGTCCTGACCATTACCGTTTACACCACAATGCCTTCCTCAGCTATCTACATACCCGCTCGAGGCATACTGTAGTTCTGGGCCTTGCGCGGCGGTCCAGCTTCCATGTTATCCCCATTGGAGCACTCCTTCTGCAAACAATGTCCCTCAAAATTTCGCATGGAACGTTTGTCCGGGTGAATGTTCGAACTTTACACTACGCTATTGCGGCACTGATCACGCAATGGGACGGATGAACTGGCTGGCTCCGATGACTCGGACGGGGAGCTGGCGCTGTGAGTTGAAGACCGCTGGGATATTCTGATTTTTTCCGAGCGAGCGACGGAGTACCTTGTGCGTGACGTTAGGAAGACGACACCCATATTGCCACGACGACAGTCCACGTCACAGCTGCAAGCGCTGCGGCCGTGCCAGCGTGCCGTCTTCTCTCATCGACAGAGAGAAGAAGATTGGGACCCTTCAAGTTGGGACACAATGTTAAGGTATAAGTTCCCTCGAGGAAACACCTACTCAGCAACTCTCATTTCCACCCATCGATCGTCTCTTCATTATGAGGACCTTCTTGACTCTCCTCGTCACCATCATTTCTTTGAGTGCTTATACCCTTGCGGGTGTGCCTACACAATGCGCTATGTGCCCCCACAAACTGTTAGACCTCGGGCAGTCAATTCTGGTCAGGGAATGCACTGGTGAAGGTACAACCACTTGCATGTGAGTCTCCCTCGCACCAGTTGCCTCTGTTCGATCCAGGCGGTGCTCACCATCAGAGCAGGTACAAACAGACCGCGAAACCCCAGACCCCGAACTTCTTTTGCCACTACGACGTGCGTACTCACCGATATACTGCCTTTGAACTAGAGAATTTATCTTCTTGCAGGTCGTTAAGGCAGCACGCCAGAAATTCTCGGATGCCCCGTGCCCGTCCTCCGTGGAGAGGAAATGGAGATGAATGTAATGCATGTGTCTAGTAGGCATACCATAGAGCACTGAAGGAAATAAAAGCATCTATAATCAATGGCAGAAGTACCACAATCAATGATTCAGTGTCGACCGCACTGGCCGACGATATTGTGCGAACCTTGTGGGATATCAAAAGAGAATCTGAGCCCGATTTATCGATCTCACTTTATCCTCGTATCTGCTCTGCAGGTGCGACACATCATGAATTTCAAGGGGAGTAGCCTTGCAAGCCTCGAGACCGTGCCAGTGATCATAATCCGCAGGCACGTTGGTCAGGTAAGCCGTATACTTTTCAGTAGCATACGTCGTGCACTGGTGAGCTTTGCTACCAGCCCAATACATGTTGTGTCGCTTGCGCTCGTCCTCCTCGCGTTCAGCACGCTCTTTCAGCTCAAGTTCGTGTTCGATGTGTTCGTTCTCCCAGTCACAGAGCTGCGCGGCATGTCGCTCGTCCTCCAACTCCCATTTCAAATTCAGGACCTTCCGGTTGGCGACTTCTCTCTCGTGCTCTATAACCTCCTTGCCATTGCACCACTTTCTGTGGGTCTCATCCCTCACTCTAGGATCAGCAGGATCGTTGCAATATGTTACCGGCAGGGTAAGCGTGCAGAACATCATCGTAAGCGCGAACGTCAGGATAACCGCGAACTTCTTGGTGTCCATGCATACTCTTCACTTTGGCAGGAGCGGTTCAGTTTCAAAAGGTCTGAAACGATCACTGGTAAGATCTGTGCATGTTCATGATCACGTATGTCACGGTTCGTGTCGACAATTTCTGGAGTTTATACGCCACGCTCGACGTCCTTGTCTGGGGCGATCGGAGGTGTACCTCTCGGATGGAGCAACCCATGTCGAGAGCTAGACGTCGACGTTACGATTTTTCACGCACAGCGCCCTCGACCAGCTGATCCTGTGACAACATCCTCGTTGTCTCGAGGTCCCGCCGATTAATTTCGAGGCTCAGATCTCAGATCGAGAGCCTCGGCATCACTCCCGAGCAGACAGTTCATGTCTGATGTTATGGGCTAGGCAAATGGCAACGACACGACCTGTCGGTAAGTATCATCGATTTTGGAGGTATTCACGCAGCACAGTAAATTGCAAGGTGACCGCTAACGCAATGCGCTCTCAGGCGAGTAGACAGACAAAGGTCCGAGTCGTCAAGTCCCGTAGCTATGTAACTTACACAATAGTCACAGTCAGCACAATTGACTAGCAAGTGCTGCAGTGCACGAGAGTAGCTCGTAGCTCGTAAAAACTGGACGAAATGAAAAGAGGAGAGTAACGACTTGGTGGGGTCATAGGAAATCCATGGGTATCAGATGTACAGCGTAAACAGACATAGTTCTTAGATACGCAAATATAACCTCCCCGATCTACATCTTCACCCTCCACCGCACCCTCCTCCCCCACCGCCGCCGCCACACCCTCCGCCGCC